>VSMD01076248.1:0-20484 GCA_008750895.1 Mirza zaza
ACCTTGCAAATTTGGTGGGGACCTTGCAAATTTGGTGGGGACCTTGCAAATTTGGTGAGGACCTTGCAAATTTGGTGGGGACCTTGCAAATTTAGTGGGGACCTTGCAAATTTGGTGGGGACCTTGCAAATTTAGTGGAGGCCGCAGGCAGAAAGAAAGGGAGACGGGAGGCGGAGGAGGGCAAGCCGGGGTCAAATCCCAGCTTCCCAGTTTACCAGCGCTGGGAATTAGTAAGTTGTTTATTATAACTGTGCCTTGTTTTCCCCCATTGATTAATTGCCTTGTTTTCTCCAACTGTAAAATGGGACTAGTTGTGCTTAATTCGCGGTTCTGAAAATGACCTGAGCAGTTGCAGCCAAGGTTGCTCAGTAGCTGTTGGTCAGCGATGGGCATCACTATCAGACCTTTTGTGAAACCCAAGTATGATTTAGAGACAGAAACCGCGCTATCTATTGTTCGACAATTCCAAGTGTAGCTGCCAAAATGAAGGAAAGTAAATATCTGAGGGAAATTATTTTATCTGTTGAGCATGTTTCTTTTTTAAAAAAAAACGAGACTAATTTAGATGATAACATATGGATTAACCGCTGAGTGTTTCTAAAAGGTTGGAAATTAAATGCCCAGTTATCTGGGCACCTTTAGAACAAAAGCAAAAGGCAGTTCACACCTGTAATGCCAGCACTTTGGGAGACCAGGTGGGAGGATCAGGCCAGGAGTTCGAGACCAGCCTGGGCAAGATAGTGAGATTCTGTCTCCACAAAATTTTTTTAAAAAATTAGCTGGGTGTGGTGGCACATGGCTGTAATTCCCAGCTACTAGGGGAGCTGAGGCAGGAGGATTGCTTGAGCCCAGGAGTTTGAGGCTGCAGTGAGCTCTGATCATGCTACTGCACTCTAGCCCGGGTGACAGTGAAACCCTGTCTGAAATAAATAAATAAGTAAATAAATACAATAAAATAAAAGCAGATACATGCCTTCCCTTGTGGAAGAATTTCTAGATATCGTCTAAGGACTCTGCTCTGCTCACCCGCTCCCTCATCCTCAGAGGGCAGTGCTGCATAAATGAAATCGTTAAAAGCATCATATTATTTCCTTTACTTCTCTGGCCTGAAGGCCTTCTAAATGGTGACTTAAGTCCCAGATCTAGGAAAAAAGACAATTCAGGATAGTAATATTGGTGGACATTTAATACTGGAGCAGCATACGTCCCCACCAGCCTTCCTAAGGGCACCTTGAATGTGGACACAAAGGATGCAATTCATTCTTGGAAAAAAAACACACACACACACACACACACAAGCAACTCACTTGTGCCTGCTGGCTTCACAAATCCCCACTCTTCTCTCCTGCCTTTCTCATTTTTCAGGCTCTGCTGGCTCCCTGCAGATGGAGCTGCTGCGCGTATTCCCCAGGCTGTTCCCTTCCTGGGCCTGGTGACCCTCCTGCTGCCCTCTGCCCTGGGCTCCCATTCAGGCAGAAATTCCCATTAGGCGCCCAGCACAGAAGACAGGGCTAGCTTGGCAGGTATTGTGCTGGGCTGAATTGCTGCAGCTGCTCTGTGGCATTTTGATTGATGCCGAGTCCGGATGCGACCTTTTAAAGCCTGGTTTCTTTTGGAAAGGCAGCTCGGAAAATCACTCCGGCTGCATGACTATGTTTGCGTGCGCGTGTGTGTCTGTGCTTGTGTGTGTGTACCCTCCCATTCTGAATGATCTTTAAATATACTATTTGTTCCTATTGAATTTAATTCAAGAGTCTCTAAAGGTAAGGAGCAAAATGAACATCACATTCACGGACCCTTAACAGAAGAGAGAGCTGGGCCTTTTGTAAACACACTAAAGGTACTCATATTTTTACCTTGGATCAAATATTTCCTCAAAATGGGCAGGTGTAGCAACGTGATGCCCCCAGGGTGTTTCCAACCCCCACAGCTCACAGCTGTGCCCTCCACTTCCAGGGAAGTCCAAAAAGCGTAGCTCTGCCCCAGAGGACATTAGACAAAAAATCCAGCCCTGCAGTTGTCCCCAGCCATGCATGAAAATAAGACCTGGTGATTCTGGATTCCACAGTCTAAACAACAGTCAGGGTGACAAGCCTCTCCATGGAGTTTGCATCTGTACAATCGGGTTAATAATCAGATCGGCCACTGGACACACATCCACGGGACATCAGGCAGATAACTTCAGGGGCTTCTCAGTGGTCTCATCATTTCGTTTCACACCAAGCTTTGGCATTTCTTTTGGAGCAGGAAAGATATGAGGATACAAAGTTCCTCGTGTCTTTCTAGTTCATGGTGACAGTAACCCAATTGTTAAGAAATCTATTTCATGGTTTTATTATTTGGGGGCCTGGTTTTCTCATTACATTTTTTCTCAGTTGAGGATGTTCCTCTCTACTACTGTTTCTACTCGGTGCAAGATGTCAAAAGACATTTATGGGGACTTCACAGTCCAACCCTTGGGATTTGGAGGAAGGGGCACCATTTGAGAGATAAACAAGTGAAAGACTAGCATATTGATGATGGTAGGAGCTACCTGCACCCCAGGATAGGGTTTCTTTATGTTACCGAAGAGACCTGGAGAACACTAAACCCAATGAGATGAGCAGCTCATATCTGTAGTACTGGAGTGTAACTGAAAACATGTGCCTGAACCAATTTTGGCAACCCCATGTCTGAATACAAGATGTGTAATACTAACACAAGGGTTGGGGTGATTTGCATATGGCGGCCAAAAGAGCAGAGAGGCAGAGTGTTAGGATGTGTGCTTTGTGTGTCCCACGCAGGAGGAGATTGTCTTAATGCTGGAAGAATACTCTTATTCTTTAGCCAGAAACACCTCCAGGGGAGAGAAGGGCATTTATTTCAATCTGCTGTGGGTGGATAGAGATGTCTCTTCACAACCACTTATTTCTCCCGCTCAAATTCTGTGCTCAAAGCGCAGCTTTCTGACTCTAGAACTGTCTCCCGTATCATTTACCCCATGGAACATCCTAGGGAGATGGTAGTCTATGTTCTCTCTCTGCAAATACTCTCATTCTAAGGAATTCTTTGGCTTGTCAACGTGTGCCAAGTGAATTTGGCCAGTGAGCCTGTCCCGCAGAGGTTCGTCAACTCTAGGGGAAGGATAAAAATTATATTTCTGGCCTTTTAAAACTAGACCCCCACCTCTGAACCATGGAGACTGTTCAAGGTACTTCCCACCCACAGAACTCCACCCAAAGCATATGGTAAGTCACCCTGCAAATGGAATCCTTTCTTAGTTGTAATAAGCATGTCTGCTCAATTTATTGGCATTTGATATTCAGCAAGTTGGAAGTCATGAGTTCAGTTTCTACATGGATTTTCACATAGAGATTTTGGTGGATTCAGAGTGTACTGTTTTGGTTTTTGTTTATTTGGTTGTTTGGTTTTTGTTTGAGTTGTTTGGTTGGTTGTTTAGTTATTTGGTTGTTCGGTCACTTTGTTTTTTGTTTGTTTGGTGGTTTGGTTGGTTGGTTGGTTGCAGAGGTAAGATTGGGATGGCTCATTGCACACTCACATTTGCTCTGACAGTTACAATTTAAAGTGAGGGCAAATGGCCTAGGTTCTAGACCAGTTCCATCCCTAGCTAAGTGTCACTTCCTGAGTGTCTTAGTTTGGGTTCCTTGAAGACAGACTCTGAGACAAGAACTTGGGGACAGGTGGCTTATTGAGAGTTAGTCCCAGGGAGCACAGTGAGGGTGTGGGGATGTGAGGATGTGGGGCTGGGGAGAGAGAAAAGTCAGGAAAGGGTGTGCCAGGCTCCCCTGGGGCACCTGAAGTCTCACCAGGGCCTGTGGAGGAGAGTGTAGAAAACTCTCAAAGTTGTCCATCTGTGGGATGGGGAGACACCCATCACTGCCACCAACTTTGGCTGGAGTTTGTCCCTGGGGTCATGAAGTATTTAGCATCATTCAGGGTGAGTTGTCTCTGGCTCCCTCCATCCCTAACAACCTCTGCACCCATTCTTTCCATCAGACATGCTCATGGGGCAGGCAGGGCCCTGCTGGCTGCCTGGACAGTGACTCACGCCTCCACCGGCTGCAAAGCCACCATAAAGCATCTACATGTGACCTCACAGAGCTGCACATGGTAGACACATCCATACAGGCTTCCAACATACTGCAGAAGGGCAGTGGAAGAGACCAATAGCACTGTTCCTATAAAGTCAAGGGGGAAATTAAAGCCATCTAATGATTGCAAGGCCTGGAAAGTCACCATCCAATGAAGAGGTTATCATTTCCACCTGCAAACTCGGTATCTGACAACTCTTGCTTTTTGCTTAGTTTCCAGCCTAAAGGGGAAGAAAACACAGTCTTATCAATAATAATCTCTTCAGTTTGTACATACTACATAATTCACAAAATACCTCCATATTCATTATCTCACTTAAATTCCCTAATAATATTGTAATATAGGTAGGAAATATTCCCCTCTATTAAAAGTAAGGAAACTGAGTCTCAAAAGAGCTACACATTAATATTCATAGTAAGTCACACTTATGTAGCACTTTATACTTCACTGAAGTCACCAAGGTGTCTCTTGTCTTTGCCTGCATTCTTCCCTTCATTCTAGTGACAGGTCCAGCCCTTGACAACAGGGACAGATTTGTGGCTCTGTCATGGTAGTCCTTACCCCTGGCCACAGCCTCAGTGACTGGCAGGAACAAGCCAGTTAGGATTCATTTGTTTTTTCCTGGCAGAGCTGATGCGGAAAGTCTCTACTTTCAGGCCCTGGATTTGGAAGATGGAGATTCTGGGTTCTGTCACAGCAGGTGAGAGGAGAGAATGAGTTCAAGCAGAGGAAGGGAGGGGTGGTGAGAGCAAGGAATGCCCACGGGTGACTGAGGCCCCGTTTCCAGTCCCTGAGACTCCAGGTGGTCTTGGTCTCTACCTCCTGAGGCTTATTTACTACTTCACCCCTCAAATCTGTGAGCCATCCTGCTCCCAGGAAGTCCCCCTTTTGATTTGAGCTTCTGTGTGTTAGAGGCGCCTTGATCAGCCTCCAGTTACCAGGCAGCCAGGGCTCCATGCACCAACTCTGCAGCCATCAAATCCACTAGGAGATGTCAGGGGCCAACTCCCTATTGGTGGCTTAAACGTATTTAGGTGATCGACTTTAGAAGATAATTTTGCAGGATGATTTTTCACCTTAATTTGAGCTGCTTCTACATTTAAGTTTAATTTTATGAATTTACTTTGATTATAAAACCAACACAAGCTTACTGCAGAAAATGGAAAGTTTAGCAGAGTACAAGAAGGCAGGTGAATGTTTACTTATCATCCCAGATACCTTCTATTGAAGTTTCCTTCTAGTAGAGTCACCATGCAGTAAGTACCATGGCATTGCAGAACAACTTGAACCTCACATTTTCTGTTAATAGGAATCTAGCCTTCCGATCACCACCTTCTGGTTTCTACACACCATAGAATTCCCAGGGGTCTCCAAGAGGAGTTCACAAGTCTCCCAGATCCATTCTGGGGTCACCTGTCCTGGAGGCCAGTCACACTCACACTGGACTGTTGCTGTTCCATGAGATTCCTTGTCCGGTCCCTTCTTGTGCCTTCATAATGAGCTTCTCCAGTGTACTGTCACTTACAGCCGTTACCTTTTCCATGGAACAAATTACCTCGAAACTTAAAACCATAAACACCGACAGTGTTTTCTAAAAAGTTAAAAAAAACAACAACAAAAACATTTGTTATCTCACTGTCCCTGGGGCTCAGCAATCCAAGAGCAGCTTGGATGAGGGTTTCTGGCTCCGGGTTCCCGCTGTGGTTGCAGCCGGGGTTGTCGGCAGGGCTGCAATCTGCTGAAGGCTCGACTATGGCTGGAGGAGCCACTTCCAAAATGCTCACTGGTAGGGGCAGAAAGGCTGACTTGGCTGCGTCCCTCCCACATGCACTCTCCATCGGGCTGCTCGAGTGTCCCTGCGGCATGGAGCCAGCTTCTTCAAGAGCAGGAGGTCCAAGTGAGCCATGTAGCTCCCACTGTATCTTTTGTGACCCAGCCTCCAAAGCCACACTCTGCTGTTTCCACAACATCCTGTTGGTTTACAGCCTGTTCCTCGTGAGAGGAGACTGCAGGAGGGTGTGAAACCTGAGACTCAAGAATCAATGATACGTACGTATACGTGGCTGAACAATCCCGATGTCATAGCCAAGCGTACAATGAAAGACAACGATTCCCTGAATGTGCTGTTAACTTCTTTCATTTACCTACATTTCTAAATAACATGTTATCTTAATTCCTGGCTTTTTAGCATTATTTACTATTGGTTGACTCTCTATTGCAGCAGATGTGGAGTTAGACCCTCTACCCCCTATGTTGTCCTTTTGGCTATACCCTTCACCATACGCTTCCTCCCCCTTTGCAATATAGTTAGTTAACTCTTTTTTGGCTAAATCAATATAGAATGTTTTTAAAAATTGTGTCCGTGTAAATATTAGTTACAAGGAAGCTGTGTTGCATGCTATGATACATTTCCTTGTATTGTTTGTTTTTCCTGGAGTTATTCATTGCCTCATATTTTATTTATTTAGTTTTTTTATGCACCTTTCATCTTCAAGATATCTGACAGAATTAGAAAAAATCTTCTCCAGTATGTTCGAACATAATAGTATGGTGGCCTACCCCACCTCCAAAAACATCTTTTCTGGAATCCCCTGTCTTTTCACACTGGTTTAGTCGGTTCTCTCTAGATCTGCTGCATTGCTGCCGCCTTAGGACCCTCAGGGATCCGGGAATTCCTTCCACTCGCTCCTGCTGGATTCCCTATTTGCTGAACACCTCTCTTCCTCTTTCTTTGTTTATTAATGTGTTTTGGTGAAGAACATCATCCAGTAGTTTTTTGTGAAAGCGTACATGAAACTCAAATTTGTGAGACCTTACAGTATTTGAAAATGCCTTTATCCTATCTACGTTTAAGTCACAGTGTACGGAGTTCCAGTTTTTGGAGACAGCTTCCCCAGCACTCTGACCGCATCAATCTGTTGTCTTTGAGCCTCTGGGTTTGCTGTTGAGGGGTCTAGTGCCTCCGTCTTTCACGTCATAGGCATTTCTGAGATGTCCGATACTTCCTAATTGTTCACATTTAAAAGTGAGACTCCAAAATCTTTGCTTGGAAACTTCATGGACATGAGTAAGAATTTTTGACTTTTTAGCTTCCTTGTAGGGTGATCACGTGGGAAATGCTTTGGAAGCTCCCAAAGGTGTTTAACGCTGGTTCTTTTCTCTTGGGCTTGTTAATTTCCCCAGAGAAAAATCCTCCAACCCCTGCCCGACTATTAACATTGCGCTCACAAGATTCGGAGGAAGCTGGGGGTGAGGGCGTCTCCATTCAGCCTGAGGACATTACTTACACCCTCATGTCCAGTTGCACCTGGTGTCCCTCGTTCGGAGGGAGAGTCCACCTCGGTTTCCTGCCGCAGCAGGGTGGAGGCAGTCGCTTAGCTGTGCAGTGGAGCAGAGGGTGTCCTGAAGTGTAGCCACCCCTTGTAATCACGTCAGTGAATTCACTTATTATTGCCCCGACCTCATAATCATGTTTTCAGAGGTACCTGGGACATCCAATCTCGGTGCCTTTTTGGGGTTGCCATGGGAATTGGTTTGCTTCTTGGCTTCTTTGTCCATTTCTACTCCCCGCTCTTGTGGTCTTGGGTTCTGCTCTGCCCGCTAAGTCAAGTGTCACTGGTCTGCCAGTTCCCCAGCTTCTAAAACGATGTCCATATTCCTCATAGGCTGTCTTCCTCTCATATGATGGAATTATACCTTTTAACACTTTTTTGCAATTTTAGTAGGGTAGGGATGGGAGCAAAGACAAATATGAGTGTTCCATTTGCCGTACTTAAGCCTTTTTTTTGCCATACTTAAGTTCCATTTGCCATACTTAAGTCTTTTTAGATGTTTATATGCCATTTTAGGTTCCATTTTTTCGTGGCTTACCTATGCGTGTTCTTTCTCCACAGATAAGATTATTCATCTCTCTTTACTAATATATAAGAGCTCTTTACATGTAAGATTGTTTTACATATACTGTGTTTTCATTTCAGTGAGATGTTTGTTTAAAAATACATTCTGGATTATCTGGTGGACCAGCTTATAAATGATTACTGGCAAGAATTTTTAGTGTCTGCATTTGCATTTGTGAAGCTTGTGAACCAAAGCCCAAATGGTATCATGGCACGCTGTATAAACAAAGGGTTTGTAACTGCTTGAATAAAGTGGTAGAAGAATTGAATGAGCCATCGCATATGATAATATAAGCATGAGGAATTCTAAAGATTCTGTTCTCTAGCAGTCAGTACCATATTCATGTTTAAAAGTGGTTGTATTGAGTGTTCCGTATTTGTATGCACCAAATAAAATAGTCTATTAACAGTAAAGAATGTTTTTCTTCCCAATTCCAGCAATAATTGAGTTAGATAATATTTAATGTAAGTTTAAGTAAGGCTGCAATGTTAATTTTATCCTCCAATCAGTAAAATAGCTACAATAGAATTATTATTTGAAGATAGCTTATTGGTTAAAATTTTAATTAAGTGTGAGTTCTAATTTTCTAGGTTTAGCAAAAAAAAAAAAAAAAAAGCTTAAAGTTATTGTATTGCTTTGTACAATGCATTTATATGAACGACCTTTCTTGGCATTAGAGTTTTTAAAATCAAATGTAGAAATAGATGAAATGTCGAAACAGTTCTAAGAAGCCATCTTTCCTCTATGAAACCTAATATCAGTGACTCTCCAAAGCTAACGGTATCTGTTACATTGCATTAGAGTTGTTCATTGCAATTTTATTGGTTTTGTAGTTTGGGGGTATTTAACTTGCAGATTTGTGTATTAGTCAGGCATTTCCAAAGAAAATAGAAGCAATAGGATGTGTGAAGAGAGAGAGAGAAAGAAAGATAAGAGGAGGGGAGATTGACTGATTTTAAGAAATTGGCTTACATGATTATGGAGGTTGGCAAATCCCAAATCTGCAGGGCAGGCCAGGAGAGTTGACGTGCAGTTCAAGCCTGAAGGCCATCTACTGGCAGAATTTCTTCTTGCTTGGGGGAAATCAGGTTTTTTTCTCTTAAGGAGTTTTATTGATTAGGTGAGGCCCATCCCCATTATGGAAGGTGATCTGCCTTATTCAGAGTCTACTGATCTGAGTGTTAATCTCATCTGAAAGTACTCTCGCAGAGATAGCTAGAGTGGCGTTTGATCAAACAGCTGGGTACCACGGCTCAGCCAAGCGGACACATAAAATTAAACATGGCAGTTTGCTTTGGTACAAGAGCCACAAGGATCAGGACTTCAAATCTTGTCTTAAATACGTATCTTTGAAGTATCATAATAAAAACACTTTAACTTAGCACTGGGGGATGTCTATACTTTTTTTTTTTTTTTTACAAGTATCTGAACTGTTCTCGGGCTGAAGCATGCCGTTTCCAGAACTGAAAGGCTTGTTAAAGACTTTTTCCCCCTAAAACTAAAAAGCAATCTTCCTTGAGAGTTGAATTCTAGCTCTGCCCCTCATGCAGTGACAGAACTTGCTGGCAGCTGCGTCCAGGCCCCAGATATCCGGGTTTCAGAACTACACGTCTGATTCTTACACTATATATAATCTGCTTTTTTCCTCTTAACATCTGGTAAAAGATTCTACATCTTTCTTCTTAAAAGGTTTTTTTTTTTTTTCTTATTGGTTTGGTTTCTGTGATTTCAGTGAAACATAATAAAGTTATTTACAATGATCGCTTAAAATACTAGCTATGACATAACCTGAAAAAGACAGGATTGTGGACAAGCAGGAGGGTGCATTGAGGGTAATGCTGTATTATGAAGTCCATATGTAGTTAGCAAAAGATTTTATATAAAGGGATCCTGTTACTTCTTTACCCCCAATTCCTGGGTAACAATACATTCCACAAATGTCATCTCAGGCAGAAAAGAGAACGGAACTAGCAGTTTCATTAGAATAGAAGAATTTTCGTATGAATAAAAAGACCCAACCTTGCGAGCACAGCGATGATTTATTAAGCAAACCCACACTGACGGCCTTAAAACCCTAGGTTTGCTGTCATTTAGACTTCCTGTCAGGAATGCTCCTATGGTGGCTATAAATAGAACATGGCAGCAGATAGAGTAGCTTTTTAATTAGGTCGTCGCGAGTCTGCATGATTTATTTTCTCTGAGTCTTTTCTATTTTTTACTCTAGATTCGGCCCCTTTGTGATGAAGATGCAACATGACAGAACCATACCAGACTTCCAAAGGGCTGTCCTCGATGCTCGAGCGCTCACTGTCCCTCCTCCCCCTCCGCCTCTGTCCCCGTTTGTGCACTTGCTCTTCAAAGCCTCTTGCAAAGGGGAGGCGGTCCAGGCTTCCATTGTGTGTCTGGACTACAGGTTGGTCGCCCTCCCATCAGGAACTAAATGTCCCACCTGCAGCTTGACTTCTATCTGACTCTCCCAGGGCTAGTCACCTTCTTTCTGGAACTTTTTGACGGCGTGAGGGAGTGTGGAGGCGTGGGGACAGACATAAGACTAATAAGTTAAAAGCAGTTGAGTGGACTGAGAGTTTTCCCATCTTCCTTACTAACCCTGATTCTATACTGTGTCCTGCTATAATAGCTTCTGAAGGAATAATGAACATGGAAAAGACCCTTTCTAGTCAATATCCCTTCACTTGATACGATTTTCCAGATGCTGGGAAGGGTCCTCCGGCTCCAAGTTCCCCAACCTCCTGCCCCCCCATCACAGATGCATGATAATACTTCAGGAGGGGACAAAAGCCTTCATTCCCAGTGGTGGCACGCTTGGTGGCTCTGGAGGATTTAGTGTTCCTTGATTCTGTCAACACCCCATCTGAAAGACACACTAAAAGTCTGTCCAAATGTCCAGGTGGTGTAAGTCAGAGCTCTAAGGAAACACGGCTTCACAGGCCCGTCCTTTGCAGCAGTCTTCTGCAGGCCCCGTGGCCGGCCACCTCCTGCCTTCGTCCCAGGGTCACTTGGCTCCTACTGTCCCTCCATGGGCGGGGACACCACGGCTGCAGTACCCAGCTCTTTACTGCTTCCCTGTCCGGGAGCGGAGCCTGGGAAAGGCCGGCTGTTGTTTTCACAAGCCATTGAACAGGAGCTCCTGCCCTGAACTGAGCCCTCCTGTGGAAAACCCAGCCACGTCTCACGTGAGGTGTGGCCGTTGCTGTGCAGTGGGCAGCCTCGCTTCCCAGGTGGGGTGGCTGCTTGCTGGTCCCCAGGACTGTGCTGCTTTGTCTTTGTATCTCCAGTGCCTGGCACAGGACTAGCACAAGACAAGTGTCCTATAAATATTTGCTGAGTTTAATTGAATCTTTACATCTGAACACTTAGGAAATAAGCAAGTAATACCATGTTGAACTCGCCTTCAGGGAAAAAACATGGGTAACTCATTCATTCATTCATTTAATCAGTCCTTCATTTAATGAATAAGAATGTACTGAGATACCAACTGAGCCTCTGTGTCCAGCTTTCTGCTGAGAGCCAGGAGGTAGAGATGAGTCCTAGGCAGTGCCCGTCCTTGCTTAGTTCCCAGCCGAGTGGGGAAGACAGACAAGTAAGCCAGGATTCGGGTCCATTGTGGTGAGAGAGCCGATGGCGTATACACATCACAGAGCGCAGGGGCCGGGCATCTAACCTGGTCTCGAAAAGCCGCTGGGACAGAGAGAAGAGTGTGTACATCGGCGTGCAGAGGCGAGAGGCACAGACAACTCAGGGAGGCCTCAGCGTGGCCACCGCAGGAGGACAGTTATGGGACAGACAAGGGGGGAAGCGAGACAGAAATCCACCAGACATTTGTCAAAGGACACAGAACTATAGCTACATAGGAGGAGTAAGTTCTAGTGTTCTCTAGCACTGCAGGATGACTGTGTTAACAGGAATATATAGTATCCAATTGCTAGGAGAATATCGAATGTTCCCAACACAGAAAAATGATAAATATTGGAGATTATGGATGTGGTAATTACCCTGATCTGTTCACCATACAGCGTATATATCACAGCATCACTATGTACCGCATGAATGTGTGCTATCATTATATGCCAGTTAAAAATGAATAAATAAATACTTAAAAAAATAAAAGAAGGTAGCAAGGCCCAATCAAGGAGGATTTTTGTCTACATACTGAAGGGCTCTGTCCCAAAGGCAATGGGAACAATGGGAGGATTTAGCTGGGGAGTGACAGGGTCAGATTTGCATGCAGAAAGAACACTTCAAACACTAAGGACACATTGCTTGTGCATAGGGAATGTCGGAGCATAATTCTTGCGAGGTGAAGTGCAGGCCTGTGGGGGGCGCTAGCTTCAAGCTATGGGCAACCGACTGAAGGAGACAAATCCTTAGGAGAGGAAGACAAAGCTAAAATGGCCTGAGTTTTACAGACAATTGAAAATGTTACTCTGCAACTACACTTCTGCAAAAATGGCACCATTTTTCTCTTCCTGAGGAATCTCCCCAAGATAGCAGGTGGCAGCGTTGTTACTTCTTTTCGTTTTGTTAGAGGCCTTGGGTCCATAATGGGGAGCTTCCCTCCTAATTCCCCAGGAGGGCCTTTTCCAGGCAACTAAGGAAGGAAAAATTCCACCCTGCTCTCCGTCAAGTGCCTCCAGAGAAGTTCACTACTGAGCTGATGTTCCTGAGCAAGAGACGAACATGTTCCAGGGGTGGTGGTGGGGGGTGTCTGCAGAGCATTCGAAGGCCCAGCTCTCTCTCCTTTTCCCCAGGAAAGTGAACGCAGGAATCAGGATGTTTTGCCAACCCCAGCAGAGGTCTTTCAGAACCAGATAGGTCTCCCTTTTGTGTAATGCTGTGGCATGTCACACCGTCCTAGTTCAAATATTGTGACAAGGTAGCAACCAGATGGGCCAAAGGACTATGAGGAAACAGGAGATGTCAGAGTACTTCCTGCATAGGAAATGATGTTTTCATTTTTAAAATCCACATTTCCCCTCCTGGCAGTAACCCAGACACTCAGACAAGGGCTGGAGCATGACTAATGTGCTTCCCTTCATGTACCTGCTAACTGCAAGTCAGGTCATTTTTACATCAGTAGCCAGTTGCATGGCTAGCAGGAAATGTAGGGTTTTTTTTTCCAAGGGATAAACTCCCCCAGGTGTGCGTGGGGAATCCTGGAGCAGGAAGACAGTTTAGACCTGCCCCAGCAGCCACCAGAGCTGCCACTCACTGGAGTTGAGCCTACAGTGCCTGCTGATCTCAGCTTCATGGGCACCAGAGCTGCCTCTGCTAGGCGGGGCCTGAGGTCTGTGGTCAGTTTGGTCACCTCAGCAGGATATCTGCCACTGCCGCAGGTGTTGCTGCATGGACACTGCTGGCCTTGGTGAAGACTCTTGTCAGTTTGCCAAGGTAACAACTATCCCATATATGAGAAGTGGCCTCCTCTCTGCACCACACTCTGTATTGGGGTTCACTCTCCCCAACAAAGTGGTCTGCCTCCGAGGTATTAAGATTCCTCAGATTCACAGTAGAGTCATTTCCCAAGGTGAGCCCACAGCCTTTGGTGGGTGGGTTGAATGGTTCCTGGTACTGAGTTCTAGTTCCATGCTTAGAACCGAGCCTTCCTTGGTCCTCTGGCTAGTTGAGGTCCCTCTGTTTTATTTCCCAAGCCATAATTTAGAGCATAATTGGCTTATTGCAACTAGGGCTTGCTGTTACAAAGATCATCCCCAGACTCTTGGATCCTAGTTCTGATTTTTCACCACCCTTTTCCTTTACGCTGAGCCACCTTTCAGGAGTTCCATTGTCATTCTTTGTTCCTTAGCCTTAGTGAAGACCTTTCTCAGGCCATCAAATATATATTTTATAGTCTGACAATTCAGTGGGGGATTTGGCTTCTGGGAAGATGGAATACAAGTATTTTCCCTATTCCTCCCACAAAGTACAGCTGAAAACCCTGGCCATTATATACATGACGAACATGAGAAATCTCTGAAAGGAGGACAGAGGCAGATGGGCCAAGGACCTTGGGACCCAAGTGTCACAGGTTGAACAGCGTCCTTCCAAATTCATATGTTGAAGTCCTAACCCCCAGTGATTGTATTGGAGAAAGGGTCTTTAAAGATGTAAGGTAAAATGAGGTCATTAGAGTGGGCCCTAACCCAGTCTGACTGGTGTCCTTTTAAGAAGAGGAGATTAGGACGCAGGCACACACAGAAGGGCAACCAAGTGAAGACACAAGGAGAAGGCACCATCTGCAAGCCAAGGAGAAAGGCCTCAGGGGAAGCCCACTTTGCTGACAACTTCATCTGGGTCTTCCAGCCTCAAGAAGTATGAGAAAATAAATTTCTGTTGTTTAAGTCACCCAGTCTGCAGTACTTACTATGATTTCTAATTTTATTCCACTGTGGTCTGAGAAGTTGCATGGCATAATTTCTATTTTTTAAAATTTGTTGAGACATGTTTTGTGGCTTAGGATATGGTCAATCTTAGAGAATGTCCCATGAGCTGATGAGAAAAATGTATATTCCTTAGTTTTGGGGGAGAATGTTCTGTAAATGACTGTCATCCCCATTTGTTCTAGAATTCTGTTTAAGTCCATTGTTTCTTTGTTTATTTTCTGTTTTGGGGGATCGATCCTGTTCTGTCAGAGGGGTATTGAAGTCCATGGCTATTACGGTGCTGCTGTTTGTCATTTTATCTAGATCAAGCACAATTTGCTTTAGGAATCTGGGTGCACCTGAGTTAGGTGCATAAATATTTAGAATTGTTATGCCTTGTTGAATTGTACCCTTCACCATTCTCAGCTCTGACAAGTGAGGGGCTGGGAAGTCATCACCCCCATTTTTACAACAAGAAAAAGCTAAACCAACTGACAATTAATAACTGCTTGTACCTATCAGAGAACTAGGTTTGCAGAGCAAACTTTCACCCCCAAATCTGGACAGACAGCGGAGTCTGGAGGGTCATGATGAGGCTTGATCACTTGGAGCAGAGCTATCAACTGGTAGGAGACTTACATGGTGATTTCCACAATTGCTGCAGGCCAAGTGTGGACCAGCAGGAGAGTGGGAAGTTCCTGGGGACTGTAGTCTTGGGGGAGGGGGCTACACTTTTATGGGCTTCACCTCCAGAATCTCCACTAGGTTCTCATAGTGAAGAGCCAAGAAAGATCCTCTAGCATCTCTAGTAGGATCAGAGGAAGAGCAAACATTGTGAAATATGCCCAGAAGGCTTTTCATGACAAAGAAAAACACTATATAACAAGAGTGGTTGCCCAAGAGTTTTCATTATTCATTTTTAATCTAATCTAAATGTAAATCCTTCAAACAGTATTATACTGCTTTTGTGTAGTACAGGTGTGTTATATTAGGAGTACCTGATAATAGTACCTTATAATAGAGACTACTTTTCTTATTAATAATTGTATACAAATAAATCTCAATTCCTCGATGTCTTTGCCAAGCAATCAGTGGGCTTGCTGCCTGATGCACATAGAAGCCAATATCAATACCATGGTACCAGCTTTTGAGAAAAGAAAAGCTTTATTATTAAGTCAACTAGCCAGAAGACAGGAGGAAACTTTCAAATCTGTCACCCTGAGCTGGAACCTCGGGCAAGTTTTTACATGCAGAGGGTAATGACACATGATCTCATTGGATCTTGCAGTGGGTAATACCGGGAGGCATGACCTGACTTGACCATGCCATGAAGTGGCTCCACCTGATTGGATCCTGGATCATGCCATGTGATGTCCACTTCTTAATTCAGTCCCCACTCCTTTATCCAAGCATGTAAGTTCCACCTGTGGTTGGGTGCTTGGTTCATCTGGGCATGCTCAGGTTATGTGACCTTCAATGTGGGGGTCCATGGCAACTGAAAAACAACTCACAACTTTGTTGTATGAAAGTTGAGCCAGATTTGTTTGGTGTGGTTACAGGTAGAGAAAATTATTTTCCAGGAAAATAAAATTTTATAAAATTGCTTTTAGGAGAACAAGGAAATCTAAACAGGTCAATTACCATAGACGAGATAGAGGAATATATCCAAGAGCTACTTGCTAACTATTATATCATTGACCATTCACCCTAGTGCCCAAAAGAACTAGACTCAAATTGAGGGAATTGCACCAAACCTCTAAGAACTAGACTCAAATTGGGGGAATTGTACCAAACCTCTAAGGAACAGATGGCTCCAATGTACTTTCAAATGTTTCAGTCTACATAAATGGAGGAACATCTTTTAAATTCTTTGTATGAAGCTAGCAAATCAAACCTAATAATGGTATCATAAAAAGAAAACTACAGACCAAACTTACTATAAATATTGATGCAAAAATCCTAAATGAAATATTAACAAATAGAATCCAGCAAATGTTTAAAAAGTAATATTTTAACCAGTGGAGATTATTTTGGGAATACAAGAATAGTTCAATAAAGGTATTCAATATTGAAGCAATTCCCAAGAAAGAAAAATAGTATGATTATCTTCATAGATAATCCATTTGATAAGCATCCATTCTTGATAACTATTCTGAATAGATTAATAATTACAAGGTAATTACTTAGCATGATAAAAAAGGTATCTATTTTACTTCACCCAATCTGCCACAATGCTTATGGAACCCTCCCAAAAGTTCCACTAAACTCAGCAACAAAAGTGTCCATTACCCCCACTACTATTTAACAATGATTGTGGTACTAGGGAAGGAACAGACTAGCAGAAGAAATAAGTGGAATAAAAATTAAAAATGGGAAGGTAAAGTCATCCTTATTTGTAAATGACATTATTGTATACCTAGGAAACCTCAAAAATTATCTAAAAATTAGTTTAGAGAAATTAGTAAGATAGAAACAAAATTACAAAAATAAATCACCAGACTTCAAATTTTCAAACAATATTTGGTTAGAAGATAAAATGGAAGAAAAGACCCCAGTTACAGCAGCAATAAAAGACTAATTGACTAGAAATGAGCGTAATAGGAAATGTACAAGAATTAGAGAAAACTTAAAAATACTATTGAAGTCCCGGCAAAGAAGACTTGAACAATGGTCAACTTTGTTCTTGAAGAGAAAGTCAAGCTCATAAAGATGTCAATTATCCTTAATTAATTTGCATATTTACTGTAATCCAAGTAAAAACACCAGCACGAATTTTTTTTATTTTTATTTTTCGGAACTAGATAAGGCTGAGTCTAGCCATATGGAAAAACAAACAGGTATGGAAATCCAGGTAAAGTCTGAAAAAGAAAAATGAAGCTGGGAGAATTTGCCCCATAGATATTAAACGTATTGAAAAACTAGGAATTTAGGACAGTGTGATACCAGGGCATGAATAAACCCATCGTGATGTCCCTGAGACTGTGCTGCTCCTCTGCTTGTCCCCACTTGAGAAAATAAAGCACCTTGATCCACCCAGTTGCTCATTTCAAAAACACAGATGTCATCTTTGCCACACCCCTCTTCCTTCCCCTATGCCATACATTTCATTACTAAATTGGGCAAACGCTACCTACAAAATGCCTCTAGAAATTGTCTGTGCCTTTTGCAATCACATGCAACCATCAGAGTGCTGTGGGCATCCCTGCTCACCTGGACTTCCAAGGAAGGCTCTCCCCTTCCCTTCCTGTGCCCTCCTAGCGGCTCCCCACCCAATCGGAGATGTTCAAAGGTTAGATCTAATCACACCGCTGTCCTGCTTCCCACGCACATGGCCCACGGGGCCCCACAGCTGTGGCGTTTCGTGTGCCCTCGGGCCTCCTCCGCAGTCTCATCGCTGGCACACTCCACCAGGCCACCCTGCTCCGGCCACTTTCCTGCCCTTCCTTCCACTTGTCAAGCCCTTTCCCCCTCCAGGCCTTCATGCATGGCATGGGAATCCCTTTGCCTGGAATAGTCTTCACACGGCTAACTCTTGGTCATCTTTCTCTTGTTAAATAAACTCTGAAATTGAGATAATTCCAGATTGGCATGCAGTTGTAAGAAATAATATGGAGACATCTCTTGTACCCTTTACCTAGTTTTCCCCAATGATAACACCTTGTGTAACTATAGCATGACATCACAGCCACAAATTGACGTGTATACCATTCCTCGACATTCACATTCTAACAATGGTACGTGTGGTGGGTGTGTGGGCATAGGTGGATTTAATTCTTATGAAATTTTATCACGTGAATGGATTCACGGCCACCACACGGGTCAAGACACAGAGCAGGCATCTGCATGAGGACCCTCAGGCTACCCTGTCATAGCCACTGACACCCCCTCCTCTTTCCCCGCCATCTCTAAAGTTTCTGCTTAAACATCATTTCCTCAAAGGAATCTTCCTTCTTTTATTTTTTTTGAGACAGAGTCTCACTTTATTGCCCAGGCTAGAGTGAGTGCCATGGCATCAGCCTAGCTCACAGCAACCTCAAACTCCTGGGCTCAAGCAATCCTGCTGCCTCAGCCTCCTGAGTAGCTGGGACTACAGGCATGTGCCACCACACCCAGCTGATTTTTTCTCTATATATTAGTTGGCCAATTAATTTCTTTCTATTTATAGTAGAGACGGGGTCCTGCTCTTGCTCAGGCTGGTTTTGAACTCCTGACCTCAAGCAATCCGCCCGCCTCGGCCTCCCAGAGTGCTAGGATTACAGGCGTGAGCCACCGCGCCCGGCCGGAATCTTCCTTGATCATCTAGTCTACACTTCCCTCTTCAACACTCTCGTAATAATGCTCCCAATTTCTTCTTCATACCTTCTTGTCACAGTTTTGAATTAGGAGTGGTGGGTTTAATGCTCTTGAAATGTCTCTCGATTCAGATTTCCTGATTGGTAAGCAGTTTTTCTATCCTTGCCTGCCCTCTACACTGTCTCCAGTGAAAGCGGGAGGGCAGACCCCACTTTAAAGGGAGGAGATTAGCCAGGTGTGGTGGCCTGAGCCTGTAGTCCCAGCTACTCAGGAGGCTGAGGCAGGAGGTCTGCTTGAGTCCAGGAGTTCGAGGCTGCGGTGAGCTGTGATCACGCCATCCTGGGGGACAGAGCAACAAGACCCTCGTCTCAAAAGTAAATAAATAAATAAAAATAAAATAAAAGGAGGAGACTACAATGTAGGGGAAGTGTCTTGACCCAGCAGAAGGGGGAAGCTGAAACATCACTGCCTTTGCTCTGACGGTCTGTGGGAGCAAGAGGCGGACAGAGGCAGTCGAAGCCTGTGGACACACGCGCTGCAGCCCCTGTTCCAGGCTGAGTTTGAGGGCGGGGGAGCACGTCACATGGAACGAAGGGAGAGCAGAGGGCAGAGGGAAAGTGGCCCTGTTTCCCACGGGGACTCTGGATGGAGATCTCCTTGCTGAACTTGGGGGCAGCTGCGGGGAGTCAGGCAGAGCCAGACTCCCTGAGCCTCCTGCACCGGCCGGGCCCCCGTGCCATGGGACGGCGCAGAAGTCCCCATTGTCTCCTGCGACAGGCAGTTTCTGAGACCGTCCGGGGAGCTGGCCAGAAAGGAGGTCACTGTGGAGACAAAGGTGGAGAGAACTGGACGGGTATATACAAACACAATGAGTGAGATGTGCAACATTTGGGGGATGGTCACACTGGAGGCTCTGACTCGAGGGGGGAGGGGGAACATGGGTAATATATGTAACCTCAACACTTGTACCCCCATAATACACTAAAATTTAAATTAAAAAAAAAGAACAGGGCCAGGGGCTACAGACAGGCGGGCCAGGCTGGGACTACACCATGAGTCTGCAGTGAGAGCAAGTGCTGGGTTAGGTCAGACCAAGAGGGAGGACACCAAGCCAAGAGACAGCCCGTGCTGTGTCACCCCATCTCAGACCTCAGCTGCCCCTGACAGCAGCACTGCTACGAGCCTCCCTAATCACACCCCACCAGCGACAGGCGACCCCTTTCCCCCACGCTACCTGGTCCTATAAGCCTCCTACACACCCAGAGGCCATTTTAGAAAGAAGTCGATAAAAGAAGAGGAAACATGAAAACCGAATTCTTCTGAAGGGAACTGAATTTAAAGTACTGGATTGGACTGAGTTCAACAGACGGAAATGAATTTTTAAATTTCCTCCAGGAGACGGCAGGTGGCTCTGAGGAAGATTAGATCAGGTTTGGGAAAACAAGGAGCCTTTATTTCTTTCCATAGCTGAGCACAGTGTGGATAAATTTGCAACCCTGTCACATACATATTAGTTGGTATGATTGTTTATTTAAAATCTACCTTTTCCATTAGACTATAAGCTCCACGGGGAGGAAATGTTTCGTTGTTGTTGCTTTTATTGCAATATCTGCAGTGCCCAGCATGTGGTAGGCACTCAAACTTTATTTATTACAAAAATTAATAAATACCTATAGCAGTGCTTTCTTAATGAGTCACCCAGGATAGGAGGTTTAATTGGCTTAGCTTTTCAGTAAGAAGTTGGTCAAAGCTGGCACTTGTTATTGTGTTACACATAAAACATAAATGGCTAAGTGCTTGTCCCCCGAAATGATGGCTCTGC
>VSMD01076252.1:0-10594 GCA_008750895.1 Mirza zaza
AGTTATCACATAAATTAAGTTCTGAAAATGGATGTACACAACATGGTGACTATAGTTACCAATACTGTATTGTATATTTGCAATTTGTTAAGAGAGTAGATCTTAAGTATTCTCACCATTCATGCACATAAAACCTAACTATGTGAGGTGATGGATATGTTAATTAGCTTGATTGTACTAATTGTTTCATAGTATGTAAGTATATTAAAACATTAAGTTGTACACCTTGAATATGTACAATTTTGTCAGTTATACTGCGAAAAGCATGAAAAATAAAACAAGCAAAAAATAGGTTATGTTAAAAACAAATCTATGAAACTAGACTCATATCCTGAGGATTAGGAAGCTTTCATGGAACAAAAATAATTTTTAAAACATTCATATATTTGACTAGTTTAAATACAAAATATTTTGTATTTCAAAAAGTTAAAAGATAGATGGCAGCCCATGGAGTGAATATGCAAGAGCTAATAAGATAATATCCACGCAGCAAATTAGAATCTCCCCCAAAATGAAAATCCAAAAAATAGGAAGTATCCCATTAATTTACAAAAAGATGTGCAGGTAACAAGAACAAGAAAAATGAACACTTACATTGAAATAAAATACCATTTTTCCCAACAGGGAGTTGAACTAGTTTTTATTTTTAAAAGATCCACGTGTGTTCATGTAGGAACTCATACATTATAGGTGGTTGCAAATTAACCTGACCAATCTATTGAAACGACAATGGTGGGCCAGTTTCACAAGGGTGTGTGGCCAGCACAATTTTACTGGGCCCCATGATAAGAAGAGGGTCCTCTTACTTGGGGCTTAATGTTCTCTGGCTGCTTTCTTAAAATTCTTATTACATTTAACTTGGGTCTATAAAACAACCACACACAAACAACGAACCTACACGACGAACACACACACACACAGACACCCAGGCGGTTCCTGAGGCCGCAGGGCTCCACAACTCGCCGGTAGGACCCGTGGGTACAGGCACACGGGAGGCGAGGTGACTTCGCGCTGTCAGGGGACGCACGTGCACAGCCGGAGGGCCTCAGGCAGAGATCTACCCTCCATTCCTACACACACGCCGCTTCCCGGCGCGGCGGCGACGAGGCTTCTTCAGCCCGCTGGGCCGTCCTCCTCCTCCTCCGGGGAGCACGGGCGATGCCCCCGCTGGCGTCCTGGCGAGGGCAGGCCGAGCCTGGCACGGACGCGCCTGCGCGCAGAGGGCTCCCG
This sequence comes from Mirza zaza, assembly GCA_008750895.1. NCBI lineage: Eukaryota > Metazoa > Chordata > Mammalia > Primates > Cheirogaleidae > Mirza > Mirza zaza. The sequence goes on from VSMD01076252.1 coordinate 1,231, forward strand.
CCACGCGGACGCGCCGCTAGGCAACGGCAGGGCGCGGAGCCGCGACTTGCGCACGCGCAGTTGTGAGGCCGGCCCGCGGAAGGCTGCGGCGGCGCGACCTGGCGGTCCGGGCGGTCGGGGACACGCCAGGGCGGCGGTGCAGGGCGAGAGCGCGCGGGCCGGGGTGCCTGGCAGGGCGGAAGGAGGCCGCGCGGGACCGGGGCCGGGACCGAGCAGCATAGCCTCCCGTCCGGTTCTCGGTCCCCTCTGAGCAGAGCTCCGCGTGGGCTCGCAGCTCCCGGCGGAGGGCCGGCCTCAGGGCGACAGGCGAGGTTCCGGTCCTCCTGCTGGGACCCGAGCTGCAGGAGACACTGGGGACAGCGTGCCTCCCACGGCAGCGGGGATGGGGCCTGTGGGGCACAGGGAGTTGTCTGAGGCCCCCGGGAAGGTGCCAGGTAACAGTTAATCTGGTCAGGTGCTTCCAGTGCTGCTTGTGCAGCAGAAACACTTGGAGACCTAAGGTCTGGGTGCATATTTCTGTTTGTTCTCTCCGGTAAGGATATTGCTCCACAGGGATGCAGTCAGATACACAGATAACTGAATGGTTTTATGTGGACTCTGGTATGGTTATCCAGTTGTGAAGGTGGGGTCATATATGGGTTGGATTTCTCCTATCGTTTTACCTTGGAAGGCTAAGTACTGTCGCCGGTCCACGGAGATAAGTTAAATATGTAGTCAGGATGATAGCGTGTAGCCTGGGCTGGGATCTACGCTCTGAAATCTCAGGGCCTGGAGGTCTGTATGTGTGAACACGCCTGGATGAACCACTGAGAGTCCAGGAGGAAAGAGAATATAGTAATAAGGTCCTTTGAGGGAGTATTTAGTCAGAATTCCCCCTGCTGCCATGGGAGTACACGGAGAAGATGTGGGAAGGTGGTGGTCACGGCACTGGAGGTTTGGGGCAGAACCAATGGAATTGTGTGAGGCAGCAGGAGGCCGCGACAGCCGCGAGAACGTGTAGCCCTTACGGAACACGCGCAGAGGAGGAGGGCTGCGACGCATGCGCAGCCGGGGATGAAAGTTAACAGCAAGTGAGGGACGGGAGATCATTAGGAAATAAAACAAGAATTCCTTTTCCTAAAGTCAGAGAGTTGTGCAGCCTGCAAAGTACTCTCCCCGCATGCAGAATCAATTCTGCCTCACCTTGGACGTTTCATTGTTTTATCCAGGGGTACAAACTCACTCTAATAAAAATATTTTACTCCTAATTTTACAGCATATATTACACACCCTGTTCTATCCTGTGTATTTGTTCACTTCATGTAAATGTTGAAACAGCCTTTTGCTTTGCAAGGCCTCCCCATTTTTCATTCAAATGAACTGTCCAAGTACAGTCCAAACAGATGATGGTACTTATAAAAAGGGAAAAAGGACAACTTTTAAGTGGCTTAAATAGTGTTCTTTAATTGAAAAGAAAAATTGAAATGTACCAATTAAATGTAACTTAATGCACTCACTGTAGAATTACATCTTTAAATTAATATCTGAATATCATTAAATTTTATAAAAGCATTATTAAAATCCATGAGCAGATTATAGAAACAATACTTTATGAATGCTGGAACAAGTAAATCATGACAGTTCTTGCAATGAGTAACAGGCAAAAATCACACACACAGTATTTGCAGTAGGAGATTCTGGACAAGGAGCCATGATAATTTTGAGAAATGAATTCAGTGTAGAGAAAACATATTTTCTTTCAGAATCTGTGAGGTTTCTAGTTTGCTAGTATACCATCAACTCTTTTAAAATTATGTTTTGTTTCAGTATTTTCATTTTCCTCCCTTTTTCTCCATATAAGTATCCTCTCCTCCATTTCTCTCTCTTACACACACATTCACACATACAAATGACTTCCTCCATAGTTCTTATACTCCTAAAATTTATCTTTAGATTGATACATTTGTATACTTCTTAGTGTAAATCAAAACCAAAAATCTGTGTGTTTCGTAGGCCCAGAGGGTTGGCATGCAAAAAGGAAATTATGGGATAAAATGTTGTAAATAGTCATACCTGATTAATAATGATACCAATTATTATTGCACTCATAAAATTTGTGTTATAACCCTCATTATGCCACAGAAGTTACAAAAAAAAGAATTTTAAAAACTTATGAGATAAATGTTCTCCAAAGTATTTGGAGTTTAATACCATTGGGAATAAGGATTTCTAGAAATATCATTGGACTGTATTACAGAATAGTACATTATTGCCATATATTGCCACAACTTTGAGCAAGATGGACAGGCTAATATTTGTGGCAGGATAATATATTATTCTAAATATAACAATGTCCTCTTATTTAATGTTGGATCGTGTTGAGTTATACAAAAATGCATATGGTCATATAGGAATGTGATTGGTGCTTAAACTCACACAGCCCCCCCCTCCCCCAACCACAGGAGGAAACAGACAACCACAGCCTGACCATTAGGGCCAAAACCAAATTGCAAAATAAGAAATTTGCCTCTATTTCCTCCACATCTAAACTACAGAAGTCAAGTTTGTGGACAGATTTGAAGTCATGAGGTTCTCTCCTCCTGGAACCTCATGAGTTCTTTGTTCACTGATCTCTTTAAGGGGTTGGAAAGCAGGTAGGCAGCAGTGGTCTATATGGGACACTTACTGCTTAAAGCCCCCCACACTCTGTCTTGGCATGCTCTCTTCCACCGTTGGGCCTGAGGAGAGATGTTGGCATGAAGGAGTGTTCCCTCACCTCTGGCAGAAAAGGGGGATTCAGGCTCTTCAGCTTCCTGAGGTCCAGGGAATCAGAGCCATCAGAGCTGCACTCAACTGTGATAACCCCTGGCTACATAAGTTCGCATGCTTACACCTTTTCAACTTTACGTGGTACTGCAATGCATGCTGTCTGGGGGATGGGCATGCTTGTAGCTTTGACTCTGGCAGTGCAAAGACAATTTATGTGACCAGAGCATTTGTACCCCAGTAATATGCTGATATAAAAAATAACAAAAATAAAAATTATTAAAGTAAATATACATATTAAATATAAACAAACTGCAAAGCCTAAAAAATTCTAAACAATAAAAAGTGAAATATATGTATAAAAGAATACAAAATTGGCCAGAAGCAATGGCTCACACCTATAATCCTAGCACTTCTGAAGCCTGAGAGAGGAGTTTGCGACAAGCCAGACCAAGAGCAAGATCTTGTTTCTACAAAGTATAGAAAACTGAAGCAAGCATGGTGGCACATGCCTGTAGTCCCAGCTACTTGGGAGGCTGAGGCAGGAAGACTGCATTTACCCAGGAGTTTGAGTTTTCAGTAAGTTCTGATGACACCACTAAACTCCAGCATGGGTGAGAAAGTGAGGCGCTCTCTCAAAAAAAAATTGTGTGAATATTCACACTGCGAAAATGTTACAAGCACACCTATAAGGGAGACTGATAAGAAAATGACAAAATAAAGTGACTATTAAAGTAAAAAAAAATCCCTGGAGTGGGACCCAGACATTAGTACTGTTTAAACTTCTCCAGGTGATAACAGTGTATAGCCAAGCCCCCAACCACTGCTTTAAACTAACATCTTTTGATGAACCAGTTGGAAAATGTTTCTCAAATGAATATATAATGTTTGCTATTGAGTTGTGGCCTTTTATTATTACCTGTATTAATACCCACTTTTAATCACTTGCCAAACTGACATCTACTTTTCATTTTGTTCCAATTTGACCCAGTGTCACATGTACTGAATGTATACTATGCCCAGCTATCTGTGCTAGATGCCCTGACCTTGGAAAGCACTATTGTGAGAAAAAAAATTAGATGGGGAAAAATTAAAGCATACACACACACAAAATTAAAACCACATGACTTATCAAATTAAGGCAAAAATAGAAAGGCCCAAGAGGTCACCCAAAGGTTAGAGCATTAATACATAGAATTTTCTGATAATGCCATGAGTGATCATGTTTCACTTCTGAACAAACAATAAAACACTGCTATTATCTGGAAATACTGAGCAACAGTTTTTGAACGAATATGTAATATTTCAATTTTTATTGATGTATAACACAAATACAAAAAGGCACACACGAATATTCATGTAAGGCTTGATGGGTTACAATAAAGAGAATATAACTGTGTAAATTATAAATTTATATTCCCACCCATAAAAACATACATATATATATCCCAATACATATAAACTCAAAGATCCTACTTTACTATAAAGATATCTCAGTATTTTAACTAACTGGGTTGTTTTTTCTACTTAAGGGGAAAATTTATATCCATCTAATATAGAATGGTTTCTAATAATTCTGATGCTGAAACAACATACCACATATTTTCATATAAACACTAGATATTAAGGCACAGCATCAACTGATTTGAGAGTTCAATTACATCAGTAATACATCCCTTTCAAAAACCTCAAATACTGTCAATACAATAAAATGTTGACTGTAATTACACTTCTTCAAATGATAATGTGCTTACTCTTTTGAAACACATTAATCAATTTTGTAATTGCTCTGATTTTGGATTATTCTCTATAATAAGTACTCTGCTTTGGTGTAAACTTTAGAAGTGTTTGCTTCAGTTCTTTCTTCTGTGGGTCTCTGATAGAATTGGATGAGTTTTAAATAGTTCCCTCATTTATTGCATATGTAAAGTTTCCTTCCCAATGATCTTCCTTGTAACCTGTAAATTGTATATTTTAAATAAAATGCTTTCCTTACTCATTACATGTATAGAGTTTACCCACTATAAATGCTCTGATGTCAAGTAAGATTTAAATTATGATAAAAAGCTTTGCCACATTCTTTACATTTGTAGATTTTACTCTCCAGAATGAATTCTGTCACATTGTCTAAGGTTTGAAGACTGGTTAAAGGACAGGCCACATTCTTTACATATATAGGTACTAACTCCAGTATGAATCCTCTGGTGAATGATAAGACCATAAGAATGAGTAAAAGCTTTGTCACATTCATTACATTTATATGGTTTTCCTCCAGTGTGAACTCTTTGATGCTGAGTAAGAGTTGAAGGAAGAGTAAAACATTTACTGCATGACTTTACATTTCTGAAATTTTTCTCCAGTATGAATTCTCTGTTGCTTAGTAAGATGTGAACTTCACTGAACACCTTTGCCACATTCTTTGTAATTATAGGGTTTCTTTCCAATATGGATTTTCTGATGTTGAGTAAGATGTGAACTACGGTTAAAGTCTTTGCCACATTCTTTACATTTGTAGGGTTTCCCTCTGATATGAATTCTTTGATGCCTACTAAAACTTGAAGAATAAATAAAAGATTTACTGCACGTATTACATTTGTGAAATTTTTCTCCAGTATGACCTCCCTGATGTTCAGTTAGATATGAGTGACGATTAAAGGCTTTGTCGCATTCTTTACATTTGTAGGGTTTCCCTCTGATATGAATTCTTTGATGCCTACTAAAACTTGAAGAATAAGTAAAAGATTTACTGCACACATTACATTTGTGAAATTTTTTTCCAGTATGACCTCTCTCGTGTTCAGTTAGATGTAAGCAACATTTAATGGCTTTGCAACATTCTTTACATTTGTAAAGTTTCTCTCCAGTGTGGATTCTCTGATGTTCAGTAAGATTTGAAATATAATTAAAAGCTTTGCCACATTCCTTACATTTATAGGACTTCCCTCTAGAATGAATTCTTTGATGCCTAATAAGACTTGAAGAATAAGTAAAAGATTTACTGCATATGTTACATTTGTGAAATTTTTCTCCACTGTGGCTTTTCTGATGTTCAGTTAGATGTGAGCTACGTTTAAAGGCTTTTCCACATTCTTTACATTTGTAGGGTTTCTCTCCAGTGTGGATTCTCTGATGTTCAGTAAGACTTGATCTATAATTAAAGGCTTTGCCACATTCTTTACAATTGTAGGGTTTGCTTCCAGTATGAATTCTCCGATGTTGAGTTAGGTGTGAGCTACGTTTAAAGGCTTTGCCACATTCATTACATTTGTAGGGTTTCTCTCCAGTGTGGATTCTCTGATGTTCAGTAAGACTTGATCTATAACTAAAGGCTTTGCCACATTCTTTACAATTGTAGGGTTTGCTTCCAGTATGAATTCTCTCATGTTGAGTAAGGTGTGAAATACACTTAAAGGCTTTGCCACATTCATTACATTTGTAGAGTTTTTGTCCAGTATGAATTCTCTGCCACTTAATAAGACTTGAATATGTAAAAGAATGACTGCATGATTTACACTTGTGAAATTTTTCTACAGTATGAATTCTCTGGTGCTCAGCAAGGTGTGAGCTATTATTAAAGGCTTTGCCACATTCATAATATTTGTACAGTTTCTCTTCATTATGAATACTCTGATGTTGAATAAGGTGTAAAATATGGCTGTGCACTTTGCTGTATTCATTAAATTTGTAGAGTTTTTCGGTATGAATTATATTGTATTTTTTTACATTTGATGACTGACTATAGACTTTCTCACATTTATTATATCTGTATGAATTTATTCCAGAATAGATTCCTTGCTGATGAATATGATTTGATAACTGAGTAAAAGACTCTAGACATTTATTAGATTTGGAAGACCTCTTTTGAGTACAGATACTACAGTGGAATATAAGATTTGAGTGTTGATGAAAGACTTTCTTACATTTTTTACATTTGTAATGGTCTCCTGAAAAATGAGTATTCTGATGTTTTCTAGGGCTAAAGCCTTGGTTAAAGGGTTTTTCAGATTTCTGGCACTGATAATTTCTGTCTCCAATATAAATATCCTGGCAATCCTTTAGGATAGAGCTGTGGCTAAATGACATCAAAGTTTTATTATAGGTGTGATGTCTTCTCCAAAGATCTATACCCTGATATTGATTAAGCAATAATAAATGGGTAAAGACTTTCTTGTATTGAATGAAATTGTAGATTTTGGCACAGGAAGGTATTATTCGTTGGTGGAAGAATAATAAACTTTTAACAAAGTACTCATGAATTTGATCATATTTACAAATCTTCCCTTCATTTTCAAATCTCAGATTTTCAGAGATATTTGACTGCATATTAAATCCAAATTGATATTTTAATTGGTACAAATCATTATTTGGATGGACTAGGTCAGTATTTAGATTTTCCAAATTTCTTTTCAGAAAAAAGATATGTTCCAAAAATTGATGATATTTACTTATGACAATATGTGGTTTAGCAAAAGTAACTGGCATGAAGGAAGACTTTTTCCAAAATGTTTTAAGATTTTGATCTCTTGTATCAGTAGTGTTTTTATCATCAGTAGTTGTCTTATATTTGTTATGTCCATAATAACAACTGTTTTGGTCTTCACACTCACCCTCACTTTCCCATTTTTCCTTCAAGTGTAAATTTTCAAGGCCACAATTTCCAAATACCCTCAATATCACTTTTTGGATTGGAGTTTCTATGCACTGTTTTGTCCACAAGCCTTGCATGTAATAAGAAAATAAATCTGAAAGGTATAAAAAAAAAATTTTAATTTTAATTACTATATTTGGGTTAATTACTTTACAACAAAAATATGTTTAATTACACAAAGCTGTGAACATCACTATGACAGTTGAATTAAAAACCTGAGACCCTTGTTTATCCATGGGTATATGGTATTAACAAAAATATGCTAACAAAATACCAACTGAATATTCAACAGCCCCAGTGAATACAAAGCCAAGAATAGTCAAATTCAGTGGGAGAAAATTCATTACATTTGTGCACCACAGAGGAGAGGAATGAGAGAGAATAACTTTCCACTCTTTGTTTCTCTCTCAGGAACAGAGAAAAGAGTGGAACTTGTGTCCATAGGCTACAGTTTTTCTTGGACTACCTAAAGACTTGTTATTGCTTGCTTTAATATGCAGTGCTGAAGGGAATGGAAATATAGTTTAAATGACAGGTTGGGTCCACTGAAAACAAAGATGAATGTTTGTTACAGTAACAGAGAAACTGCACTACTAATGACATTTGCCAAGGGAAGCAAGAGATGAAATGAGTTCAAGAAGAAACATAAGGAACATTTTTAACAGAAAAACAAACAGTAGTACAGAGATAACACATATTTCTAAGAGGTTGCACATATTTCTAAGAGGTTGAAGAAACCCCTGGAGTGCTTAGTATGGTTAAATAGTGTCAGTTACTTCTTGTTCAAAGACATTACATGAAGGATGGGATAGGCAGCTGTTATTTAGATGACAGAAATCTTAACAAAAATTACAAGACATCAAAGAAACATGGCCCAATCGAAAGTTAAAAATGAATTTTCAAGAGATTCCATGAAGTGAAGATCTATACATTAGTTTTAAAAGAATTTAATAAATCTATTTTAAAGATGGTCAACCAGCTAAATGAGAATACAAACAACAACAACAACAACAACAGAAAAAAAAAAAAAAAGGAAAAACACAGTGCATAACAAATATTCTGGCCAGGAATGGTGGCTCATACCTGTACTCCTCACACTTCGAGAGGCTGAGGTGAGAGAACTGCTTGAGGTCAGGAGTTCCAGACCAGACTGTGCAAGAGTGAGACCCTGTTTCTATCAAAACCAGAAAAATAAGCCAGGAGTGGTCGCACTTGCCTGTAATCCCAACTATTTGGGAGTCTAAGGCAGGAGAATAGCTTGATCCTGGGAGTTTGAGGTTGCTGTGAGCTATACTAATGCCTTGGCATTCTAGCCTGGGCAACAGAGTGAGACTTGAAGTAAGGGAAGAGGAGGGGAAGGGAGAAGAGAAGGAAAAATTCCATTGCTAAAGAGAAGTAAAAATGATGAAAACACAAACATCAAGTATGGTGCTGAAAAGTAAGAGAAAAGTAAGATAACTGAATGAAGATTCACTAGAGAAAGTCAATAGCAGACCTGATCTAGCAGAAAAAAAGGGCAGAAAGTGTGAAATTGGATACACAACAAACCAGAACTTCTTAGATGAAACAAAAGCATTTCTAAGACAGAAGTTTATGGTGATATATTCCTACATTAAGAAAAAAGGGGGCTGGGGTGCCATGGCTCACTCCTATAATCCTAGCACTCTGGGAGGCCAAGGTGAGCAGATTGTTTGAGCAGAATAGCCTGAGCAAGAGCGAGACCCTGTCCCTACTAAAAATAGAAAGAAATCAGCTGGACAACTAAAAATATATAGAAAAAATTAGCTGGGCATGGTGGCACATGCCTGTAGTCCCAGCTACTTGGGAGGCTGAGGCAGGAGGATTGCTTGAGCCCAGGCAGGAGTCTGAGGTTGCTGTGAGCTAGGCTGATACCATGGCACTCTAGCCTGGGCAACAGAGCGAGACTATCTCAAAAAGAGGAGGGGGAGGGGGAGGGGGAGGGGGAGGGGG
>VSMD01076252.1:10601-31129 GCA_008750895.1 Mirza zaza
GGGGGAGGGGGAGGAGAGGAGAGGAGAGAAAGAGAAAGAGAAAGAGAAAGAGAAAGAGAAAGAGAAAGAGAAAGAGAAAGAGAAAGAGAAAGAGAAAGAGAAAGAGAAGAGAAGAGAAGAGAAGAAAAGGGGAAAGGGGAAAGGGAAAGGAAAAGGAAAAGGAAAGAAAAGGAAAAATCTTAAATAAATAATTTAGCTTTAATCTTAAAAGAACCTGAACAAGAACAAAATAATCTTTCTGTCTGTGATGGTTTAGCTTGCATGTGGAATTTAATAACCTGCCAAAGGCTTAGCCAAGTGTCAAGCCTATCTTTGTGTACCTGACACAAATGGTGCTTGTATCCAACTATATTGAACCTGTGTATGTCAAATTGGTGAAACCCTTTGTTCTGAACACCAAATCAACCTAATTAAGGATGACAACAACAAGAAACTAGAGGAACTGGTAGGCCTCTGTAAAATTGAGAAAGAAGGGAAATGCCATAAAAAGCTTGGTTGCAGCTGTTTAGTAGTTAAGGACTATAGCAAAGAATCTCAAGCCAAGGATGTCACCAAAGACAAGAAATGCAAGAAATGAACATGTAAGTATTGGCTCACATTCCTCAAAATTTCTCAATGGCAATTTTTTTTTATTTTTACAGAAAAAAAAAATCCTAAAATATTTTTCTGGGACTGTGAATAGCCAAACACCCATTAAGAACAGAATAAAGAAGAACTATACTTTCGAATTTCAAAACAATCTACAGAAATAAAAATATGGTACTGAAAGACAGATAAACAGACAGTGGAACAGAACAGCACCAAAATAAACCCTGTGTATATAATCAAAATATCTGTCACAATATTGCCATGACCACAGTGGGGAAGGAGAGCAATTTCAAGACATGGTGTTGAAAACTAGATATTTATATGGAAAAAGTTGAACCCTTCTCATGAACCATGTAAAAATGTCTTAATGGATTAAATACTTAAACATAAGAAATATAACTATAAAACTCTTAGAAGAAGATATAGGGGAAAGATCATGATATTGGTCTTTGCACTGTTTTCTTGAATTTGACATCAAGTGCATAAACAACAAAGAAATTAACATAAAACTGGGATTACATAAAACTCCAGAACTTCTACACATCAAAAAAAAAAAAAAAAAAAAAATTTAGTGGAATGAAAATGCCCTGTAAGAACTGGGTGAAAATATTTTTGAATCACATTTTGATGAGTTAATATTCAGAATATATAAATAACTCTTAAATCCAAAAACAACAGAAAGTGAATAACTTGATCAAAAACAAAGGATTGAACTCACATTTCTCCAAAGAAAATATTACAATGGGCAACAAGAATTTAAAAGGATGCTCAAATTTTTTAATCTTTAGAAAAATGAAAAAAATCACAGAAGATATCACCTCACACATAAATTGGCCACAATAAAACAAACAAATGAAAAAACAAAGCTGTTGAGGATGTGCAGAAATTGGTACCTGTCAGGGGAAAAACTATGCAGATACTATGAATATCAGTATAGAGGTTCCCCAAAAGATTAAAAATGAAATTGTCATATGATCCAGCAGTCCCACTTATGGGTATGTATCCCAAGTATGCAACACAACACCTGGAACTGATATTTCTATACCCATGTTCATTGTGGCATTATTCACAAAAGCAAAATGTTAGAGGCAACCCAGATGCCCCTCAACTGATAAAAGTTAAAGAAAACGTGGCATATGCACAAAATGGAATATTATTCATCTTAAAAAAGTGAAAATCTAGTCACAGGCTACGTACGATAAGGTCAAACCTTGAGAATATTATGCCAACTGAAATAAGCCAGTAAGAAAGTGACAGTATATGAATCCACTCATGTGTGATGTCTAAAGTAGCCAAACTCATAAAAGCAGATAGTAGAATGGTGTTAGAATAATGTTTTTGTCCAGGGCCAGAAAGAGGGTGAAACAAGCACTTGTTTTATAATGCAAGATGTAAAAGATCTAGAGATCTTTTGCATAACAATATGAATATACTTAATACTACTGAGCTTTACAATTAAAAATATTTAAGAGGTAAATTTAGATTATGTGTTTTTATCATAATTAATTTTTTAAAAATAATTAAAGGAGATACAGTTATAAAGCTTTCCAAAAAATACCTTCAAAACATGTTTTTCTCAGCAAAGAAAAAATATATTCATCAGTAAACACATGATGAAATTAAAAGTATTTTTAAACTACTCACCTAGACAAAACATTGGCAATAAGCCAAAAGAATATGCTAGATAAGCCACGAACAAAGTCGTAGTCATATTTATAGAGATCGCCAAACACATAAATTAACTGTTAGTCCTATGCCTGATTTATATTTTAATTAAACCCCAAATTGACTTAAGGTGTGTATACAAACTTGCAAAATTTTATTCAAAATTATAATAAAGAGGTAAAACAAAAAATACAATAACCTAATGTTAAAGAACCTACCTCCCAAAAGAAACACAGTAGTACAGTATTGCAAAACAAGAATAAAAGAAACACCTATAAAATTCTATAAGCAACATTGATGTACCATTAAAAAAAAATGATTATGCACTCACATGGAGCAGAAATTTTGAACCACTGGAATGCTGGGTAGGGAGCTAAAATTTTATTGCAAATGCACTGAAATTATTAATACAAGGCTCTAATGAAAAAATTTTAATTGAATAAACATTTAAAAGGGACTAAAGATAAAATTTTATTATGTTATTAATATATTAATGCTATTCCTACAAAAAATAAAAAGGTTGTAATCCAGCCCTTAGAGGCAAAAAATAAAAAGAACCTTTTTTTAATTCTCAAACGGCATGATTTACTTTTCTAAATGAAGACAAAAATATGAATTTTGTTAAACATAATGAGCATCAATGCTTTGTAAAATGAATATTTGGGAGTAAGTCATATTATCATTTAGATACAGGTTGAGGAAAGTGGATGAAAATGTTAATGATTCCTTTATACCTTCACTAAATTTAAACTTACAAGTGGACATATGGGGTGCCTACTAATTATCTAATTTACTTCTCCCATAACATATAAATTCCCGCATATTGTTTTGAATGTTTAAATCCATATTACAAATTTGAAAGTAAACAATTCAGAAAGTGAAAACATATATGGATAGCGACATCAGCAAGATGGAATAATAGAAAATCCCTCACTTGTATATCCGCCTTCAGCATCTAAAATTTGGCAGACATCCATTGGCCAAAGTGCATTATGACACATTTGGGAGCCAGGCAGAGTGCTGCGAATCCCTGCTAAACCCCCAAACCAGGAAAGGTTGATCTGAGAAAGCAGGCCCTCATCCACATAGCAAACTTGAGAATCCCTGTTCTTGGCTACAGACTAGGAATTGGGACACCAAACATGGTCTGAGAATAGAATTCTGAAGCTACTCTTGTTCCAATTCCTCCCAGCCACATAATGGGAGTGGTCCTGCCCATTCAAAGACCACATTCATGGCCATAAAGGCAGGCCTACAGACTCTGGTCCTTACTATGGTCTCTGAAGCAGTTCTGTGACTCAGTATCAGCTCTCTTAGCCTCAGTCCTTGGCCAGCCTTGCCTACCAAGGGACACATACAGTGACCTGAGGATACTCTCCCACATAGTCAGTGGGAGTCACATTCATGGATCCATACACCTGATATCAGGCCCATCCTATGCAGACCTAACTGCAAGTACCTGCCCTGTAGATCAAAGTCATGAAGGCAATTCAGTCTGCCCCCAAATAAGAAAAGATTTACAACTATCCAAGGCCCTGGTAACAAGCTCACCAAAGCTAGACCCCAATACAGACCTGCCTGGTGACCAAGCTACAACTCCTCTCCACTGCAAACACAGAAGGGGTCCCATCAGCTTGGGGAACCAACAAGAAAAGATCTCTACCTGCTGAAATCAGTTTACAAAAATTGCAGATACCAAGGCAAGGCCATATTCTACCTGCTTTCAATGCTTCTATTTTACCATAATACTGGAAGTTCTAGGCACAACAATTTGGCAGGAAGATAAAACAACGAGCAAATTAAAAAGAAGTAAAAAAGTCACCATAGATCTAGACATAATGTTATACATAGAGAAACACGAATGTTACACCAATACACTGTTTAAATAAATGACCTCAGTAAATTAGCAGAATAAGAAATTAACCTAGAAACATGAGTTGTGCTTCCATACCCTAACAACAATCTGATAAAAAAGAAAACAATCTCATCTACAATATCATCAAAATAATATGTCTTAGGCACAAAACCAAAAAGATGAAAGATCTTTATGCTGAAAAACAAAATAATATTGATGAAAAAGACACAAACATACAAACATACCATGATTATGTATTGAAAGAATTAATATTATTAAAGTACCAAATTATCCAAACCAACGTATAGACTTAATGTGATTTCTATAAAAATCCCAATGGCATTTTTCACAATAATAAAAACAAAAACAATTCTAAATTTATATGAATCTAGAAGAGACTAGTCAAAGTAATGTTGAGAAAGAAAAACAAAGCTGGGGACAGCATGCTTTCAGATGTTAAACTATTTTTCAAAAATATGGTTACAAAAACAGGATGCTAAGTGCATTAAAAACAGACACAAGAACCAATGGAATTGAAGAGAAAGCCTAGAAATAAACTGAAGCATATAAGGTCAACTAATCGTTGGCAGGGCAAGAATACACAACACAGAAATTATGATCTTCTTAATACTTGATGCTAGAAAAATTGGATACCCACCAGTAAAAGAATGAAATTACACCATTTTTCTAACATCATACCTAAAAAGTAACTCAAAATAAAATACAAATGAAATACATGAATCCTTAAAAATCATAAAAGAAAACATGAAATATCTTCCTGATGTTGGTCTTGGTAAAGATTTTTTGGAACGTGACACAGAAAGTACAGCAAGAAAAGCAAATATAAAGAAGTTATACTGCATCAAACCAAAAAGGTTCTACAACAAACAATAAAGAAAGTCACAAGATAGAAGAAAACATTTACAAACCATATCTGATAAAAGCTTAATACCCATGATATATTAATACAAGAAACTCACACAAGTTAAAGACAAAACCAATAATGATAATGATAACTGAAAAATAGAGAAAACACTAAATAGATGTTTTTCCACAAAATACATAAAAATGGCCAACATTTATATTTAATGATGTTCAACATCACCAATCATCAGGCAAACGCAAATTAAAACATTACTATTACCTCACACCTTAGGATAATTCATATCAAAAAGAAGAGAGATAACAAGTGTTTACAAGGGCATGAAGAAAAAGAAATACAGTAAACTGTTGTTGAGTTGTAAATTGGTAGAATCACTAGGAAAACCAGTAAGAAGGCTTTTAAATTTTTTTTTAAAAAATAGAACCATAAAATCCAGCAATCCTACATCTCTGTGTATAACCAAAGAAATAAAGTCATAATCTCAAATAAATATCTGCACCCCTACAGCATGATTCACAATTGCCAAGATATGGAAACAACCTAAATGTTTGTGGGCGCTAAAAGGATAAAGGAAATGTGGTATATATACACAATACCATATTGTTCACCCATAAAAAATAAAATCCGGCCACTTATACAACATGATAAACCTGGAGGACATTATGCTAAGTGAAATAAACTATGTACAGAAGGGCAAATACTTCATGTTCTCACTTTTATGGGAACTCTAAAAAGGTTGAACCCATAGAAGCAGTGAGCACGAAGGCTGTTGCCAGAGGCTGGACATGGAAATAATGGGAAATGCTGTCCAAAGGGTACAGACTTTCAGATATGAGTACATTTTGAGGATTGAATATAGAGCTTCATGCCTATAGATAATAATATTATATTGTTCTCTAAAATTTGCTAAGACAGTAGACTTTAAGTGTTTTCACTGCAAAAATATAAAGCTATGTGAGGTTATAAATGTATTCATCAAGTTGATTGTATTATTAATTTCATAATTTATACATATCAAACCATTACACTAAAAATCAATATGTAACGTGTGTGTGTGTGTGTATGGAGAGAGAGGGAGAGGAAGAGAGGGGGAGAGAGGGAGAGAGAGAGAGAGAGAGAGGGAGGGAGGGAGGGAGGAGAGAGAGAGAGAGAGAGGGAGGGAGGCTGTCTGGAAAGTATCCAGCCTTTGTTAATAAAAAAAGAATGATGTCGGGAAGGTGGGGGGGAGGAAGGGACAGGTATATACAACCACAACGAATAAGATGTGCAACGTTTGGGGGATGGACACGCTTGAAGCTCTTACTCGAGGGGAGCATGGGCAATATATGTAACCTTAACACTTGTACCCCCATAATACGCTAAAATTAAAAAAAAAATAAAGTTAAAAAAAAAAAGAATGGTTATATGGCTGGACATTTTCCAGACAACTCTCTCTCTGTCTCAATCTCTTTCTCACACACACAGACAGATACATACATACATACACACACACATCATACTTGGATATATGTGAATGATACAGCCAGGGTAAGTTTCATAGTAAACAAGAGAAATTTATAAATTTTAAAAATATAAGGTCACAACTATATGCTCAGCAATGTACTATAAGCTCTAATAACATATTTAAGAAATTTAGGAAGTGAGTAGATGCAATCAACTATATTAAAGGTGAGGAATATGAAAATATATAATTTAAATTATTAATCTCAATTCACACTAAAAAATTTTGGAGTAAAATAATGTTGGATTTTTTATATTTAGAGAGAATCATATTGTTCTGATGAAATTACTGAGTATAAATTTCTGCAAAATAACAATGGAAACCTCCATATGATAGGAAATAACAGACCAGAAAATGTACATTTGTCTCTGATTTTCCTGGGATTTCTGAAGCAAATATCAATATCGCCACTACTGACACATTTCAGACATGATGCAAAAAGGGAACATAAAAATGGTTTAAAACAGAGTTCCTCAAAATTATGCTCAGATATTCT
Source organism: Mirza zaza (assembly GCA_008750895.1). Classification (NCBI taxonomy): domain Eukaryota; kingdom Metazoa; phylum Chordata; class Mammalia; order Primates; family Cheirogaleidae; genus Mirza; species Mirza zaza. Next base: position 17,590 of record VSMD01076252.1, read on the forward strand.
CATGTGTCCAAAAGCAAAGGAAGAGCACTCAGATCATATAGTTCCTTATAAGCCATGAACTGTGGCTCTCTTTGCAAAATTGAAAAAAGATCACTGAGTAGAAATAGAGTACTTAGAGAATTTTAGAGCATGGAACAGAAGATGCCCCTACATGAGAGTAAGAGAACAAAATCCAGGCTTTTCAGAAATCATTTCCACTGAAGCAGAGCTTCCCAAACCATATTTTAAGGTCTGGCTTTTTGTGAGACCTCTGAGACTCTCGTCTGCTTCATTCATTCCCACCTACCTGGGTGTATGGCTACTCTCTCATGTCTGTTTACATTCCAGGGCTCTTGCCTTTGCTCCAGACAAATGATAAGATCCGGCTTAGAAGCAGCAAAACCTATTTTAGTAAAAAAAAAAGTAATATAACTCTTGCTATGATTCTCTAATTACCAATCTAGTACTGTGCTCAGTAGAGAAGACAAAACATTACAGAAGTTTCTAGAAAATTAAATTCAAAATACTCTTTCTTGACGGAACCATTAGAATATTTAGGAGGCATTTTAAATTTATGGGTCCTTGACTCCAATATCCAGTACTACTGAATCAAACACTGGTGATAAAATTGGATTTTAAGGTCTGGGCAACAATGTTTTAAGCCACCAAATTGAACTGTCACTAGAGTGCAGAATACAGATCAGTTCAAGAAAGGGGCAGCAGTTTCATGTCAAGATGACACCTTGAAGATTTCCTTTTTTATACTAATGAACCCTCAAGATTTCCTTGAAAGCAGGGATCTAAAACTCATTCATGCGATGCAGAATTCCACAAAGAAAGAAAATGAAAACCTTAGGGTGTAATTAGGAATTCTAACGGGAAGTTATCCTCACCCAGGGAGACCAGGTTCCTGTAGTTCTCTAACATCACATCCCTATACAAATTCCGTTGAGCAGGATCCAGGCATGCCCACTCCTCCAGAGAAAATTCTATGGCCACATCCCTGAATGTCAACAGGCCCTGGAAAAAAATGCATATTTACCAAGTAGCCATGTAGCTATTCTTGTAGCTATTACCAAGTAGCTATTCTTAATTTGACTAAATGTGAAATGGGAGAGTGAAGTAAACTGGCTCTGACGTGCATGAGTGACTATAATTATCTAATATTATTAATTACCTAATATTAATAATAGTACTCTCTAAGGTATTCTCTAACTTGGAGGACAGAGAATGGCAAAAAGATCAACAAAACAAGCGTAGATACTGTACTTTTCTGTATGATAACATATAAAATTAAGAGCATTGACACAGGCATATACATTTTTGAGTGGTCTATATATATCATACACAATAAGCTTTTTAAATTTTTTATTTTTTCAAGTTTTTTTTACATATACTTGGTAAATAAAACTTGCATATATTTATAATTTACAACATATTGTTTTGATATATATTGAAACGATTACCATAATAAAGCTATAAACATATCCATCATTTTATATACTTACCTTTGTGTGAGAGTTGAGAACACTTGAATTTACAATTTTAGCAAAAGTCAAGTGCACAATACATTATTATAAGCTTTATATGTTTCTCACATGGAAAAGTGATTAGGAGTGACAGGGATACTTCTACAATTTTAATATGCACCACAGAGAACCGGTGATCCTGTTAAAATGCAGATTCTCACTCAGGAGAGCTAGAGTGGGGCCTGAGTTTCTGCGTTTCTAACAAACTCCTCAGCAATGCAACCTCTTCTGGCCCAAAACAATATTGTGTCAAACATACAGTAAGTGGAAGAGCCTGAGTTTTATCCTAGTTTGTCTGACCAATAAACCAAGATGAGAAGCTTCATTTCCCAAATCAAGCTATAAGCAAAGAGAAACTAAAAGGAAACTTCCAGATTAAATGTGATGATTTATGTACATCAGCCAGTAAAATTCCCCAAGAGAAATATTAATGATAAATAAGAAAAATAATTAACTTTGTAATTCAGGACTCTGTCAGAGAGCACCTAGCTAATTTCTTACTCTCACTCAAGCTGGTATCAAACTCATGACCTCAACAAATCGTCTTACCTTGGCCTCCCTAAGTGCTAGGATTACAGGCTTGCACCACCATGCCCAGCCATTAAGTGTGCATTTTTAAATCGTATTTGGCATAGAATGATGGGGCATCAAGACAGAACCTCAACAGCACATATTTTCCTTCTTCACTGCCCCCAACCCTATACTTAGAAATCTTGAGTATCTGCACCTTCTCATGTTGATCTGTCAAAAGGGAACACTTTCAACATTGCAGGTCATAATTTCATGGTGAAAAATGTTCTTAGTATGTAAAAAGCGTGGATGGAGAGAATAGAGAGAAGCCTCTGATAAGTAGAAAATAAGGATTTTAAAGAGCCCCTTAAAAACCATAAGAAGGGAAAAAAATATTTGAGATGATGTTGTGAGGCAGAAGCCTCAGAATTAGAGAAAAAACAGTTAGCAAGTCCTAAATATATGAATGACATTCTAGGAGTAAAAGTGGACACAGCCCCTGACCTGGTTGGCTCTTACCTGAGAACCAGCCATTTCTTCCTCTTCCTGCTTCTCTAGGATTCCTTTCCAGGTGAGATTATCTGGACAAATCACAGGTGCATCTTGAGAATATGCATTTTAAGGCATCAGAAAAAACCCCCTTTTTTGCTACCATGACACCTACAGGCAAAAGAAACATGAAGTACAGAAAAGGCCACACTCATCTGTACTTTGTCACAGTAGAGATTCTGTAACAATTAGCTCCTACATAAAGATAAAAATGTGAGTTTCTCCTTTCCTGGCCTCAGGTGCCCTCCCCTGCCATAGGCACCAGCAATTTCTGCTGCAGCAATGGGAATATGGGCCACATTGACCCACTCCCACCAAACCCAATCAGAACAGGCACTGTGACCTCCCTTTGAGGAAAAAGGCTACAATGAACAGATCTGGAAGCCCACATGCTTGACCCTGGCCTACCCTTAGAATCACTTAAGGCACTTAATTAAAACTACATGATGTTCTCACCCAGACCAATGGACAGAAGCTGCAGGGAGGGCACAGGTGATGGTATGTCTTCAAAATGGTCATGGGATTATAATTGGAAGCCTGGGCTAAGAGCCACTTAGCTGAACACTGCCTCTCAAATTTCAATGTAAACCACCAACTTGTTTTCAAGTTGGTTTCAAATGCTTTCAATAGAAAGCATTTGGTATCCAGGCACCAGCCTAATTAATATGATTCTACAGGTGTAAAAGGAGTCTATGTATTGGCTTCATAAACAAGTTCCCTGTGAATTCTCATGTTGCTTCCCCAGATCTGATATCTGTAGCACTCAGCTAGAAACAGCAGGTACAGCACAGAGTCCCCTACACTTGACACTCTTATCACAACATAAATAATTCTGGTCAAAGAGAAGACCGCAAATCACCATCATGAAACAACATTTTCTGTTGCATCTTTCAACTAGGTGTGGTGGCTTACACCTATAATGCTACACATTTTGGAGGCTGAGACTGGGGGATTGCTTGAGCCCAGGAGTTTGAGACCAGCCTGGGCAACAGAGCCAGACTCTGTCTCTAGAAAATAATAAAAATTAACGAGGCTTGATGGCATGCACCTGTCACCCTAGCCACTCAGGAGGCTGAGCCTGGAGGATCACTTGAGCCCAGGAGTTTGAGGTTGCAGTGAGCAATGATTATGCCACTGTTCAGGTGACAGAATGAAACCCTGTTTCAAAAATATTGCTTATTTCAGAGGACTTCAATATGAATTAAGATTACAAAGAGTCAAAAAATCTGACTAACATATGGAAACTAAACCTAGTGATAAGAGAAAAAAATTCTACATACCAAGTGTATAAAGAAAATAACATGTTTTGTGGTGAAAATGGTTATAAAAAAAAGACATAAAGATGTTGTTTTTTTCCTAAAAAAGTTTACCTAGTTTACAGTTTATTTCAATATTGCATTAAATTAAAAGAATAAAAGAAAAATGAGATAAAATATAGAAATCTGGAGAAAGAGAATGGGAAAAATTCACAAGAGATTATAAAAGGTTTATGGAAATCTTATCCTGTGTGGTGAGAGCCGATCGAGGTTGAATAAATCTGTTTACAAGTTTTATTTAAACTAGATTTAAAAATAGTACAGTAATGAGGATAAAACTTGGTTTTATCTTTTAAACAAGATTTTCATGAAGTATCAATAACAGATATTAAAAGGCTTTGGTTCACCTTCAAGTAAACTGTGAAAAAATATAATGACCCAATTTTTTTATTGTGTCTTTAACCATGATCATTTTAAGTCTTATCCTATTTCTTCTTTGAGATTTTATTCTCATCTTCACAGAGATTGAAAATCCCCTTTCACTGGTAAAATAATTTCTCTATTTGTAAACTACAGCCAATTTTTTAGCATTTCCATTGTGTGTATCACTCTCAGTTTTCTGGATTGGTGAAATATACAAATAGAATAATAGAAAATCAACTGGAAATGTTTTAACATTCCCTGGTCTAGGGCTCTTCTGGTAGTACTATTTATCTTATGTTTTACCCTCCTAAGAAAGCTGAGAAACATCAGCTTTCTCCCTTTAAAATAATAGTAGGAAGGTCCACGCACCTGGATGAAATAGTCTACAACTAGCTCTCTTTAAAGGTGATATGCTTCATTATTGCCAAGGCCTTATAAAGCTTTTCACTAAAAGTTTTAAAGATTTTTTTTTAACTGGGTGCTTCCTGGTGATATAAATATCAAAGAATATGGCCTCCAACATGGGTAATTTCTTTATTGGAAACACCAACAAATAAAACATTTCAACCAACACTGACAGAATCATATCTGGTATTGTTGAACAATCCCTGTGCTGGTAAATTAAAGAGTAATGTCTCTTCAGACATTTTGTCAGTTCTCTAACTATAGATAGCTCTGAAGAAACGCAACACTCTACTAGTTCCCACAAAATTTTCTCTTAATCTATTTTAGATGGAGATTCTATTGGGGAAAAAGGCTAATTATCTTCCTAGGCAAAAAGAAGATAGCCCCATGCCTTTCTTTGGGAAGATACTTTTGCCTTAGTGGGTGTCACTTTTCATCAATACATGAATAGAAATCTTTCTATAACCTTAGAAAAAACTGCTAATGCAACTATAGTTACCATCACAGCTCAACAAAAAGCTATTGATTCACTGACTTAGGATGTATTAGGCAATGGCACTACTTTAGAGTACATATTACCTGAGTAAGGAGGGGTATGTGTGGTGGCAAACACCTTTTATTGTCTATACATAAATAGTTCCCATGAAGTAGAATTTCAACTAGAAAAAATTAGAAGTCACTTGGCTACAAGTCTCTAAAAAAGAACCTGGGTTGAATTTTTGTCATGATGCTTTTAGTTGGCTCCCTAATGGAATAGGTGTTGTGTTACTGATCTGGCATACAAATTCCTTTTCATGCTTATTTACATTATATGTGTAGTATTCAACTTATTAATGCTATGTATTGTTCTTTTACTTCTTCCAAGAAAAGTAAAATCATAGTATTCCAAGGGCTAAAAAAATTAAGATAAGCAACAGCAGCTATGTAAATCAATGACTTGACTGAAGTGTCATTTTTACCAGTCTGTGAGACAATCCCAATTTGGCTTTTGGGTGCTCTTAAAATTCCTCATTAAAATGTTTCCTCTTCCCCTTGGCTCAATGTCATACAGGATTATATGAGAATGAGACTCCCTGGCAACAAGGAACATCTTGACAGCCAGACTTTGATCAATGCTTTAAAAGAAAGCTTGTGATCAAAAAGGATAAATTAGAAAAAATAAAGTTGTATTGGAGCAATGCAAGCCTCCTTTAAATTATCAGGCCCAGAGAGGCAAAATAATAGGGCAGCAGTTATGTTCCACTCCCCACCTTGATCCTTGAGCTAAGAAATCACACCACAAATCTGTTTGCCATGTGGACTCCACACTGACGGACACCACAAGTAGTGCTAAGATAACTAACAATGTCACATGCTGAACACCATAATTCATACCTTACAGCTCAACAATGTATAGCCAGTTACTAATCAATGTTATTTCTGTGAGGAAAATTTCTGACAAACTTCATATTGGCTTACCTCTTGCCTCCCTTTCAGCCTTTAAAAATCTGCCTATAACAAAGACCGAACAGAATTTACACCCAAGGTTACTTTGGTCTGAGTTTTCTGGGCAACAATTCTCACGTTGGCTCAAGTAAACTCTTTAAAATTGTATTTTGTCTCTCAGTTTCTTACATTATGTCAATGAATTTATACAGTGTGAACATTTGGGGACAAAAACGAGAATGACATTGTCTACAGCAACAAAAAATAAATTTGAAACAACTCCAGTTTCATTAGCAGTAGAATGGGTAAGTTACTGGGTGACCTACAGTCTCATTGATTCTGCTAGGGTCCTGGCAGCTGTGGCACTCCCCCAAGGCTGTGTGCAGCAGCTAGATGTCTGGCCTGTACAAAAGCAGGGCCAGGTTAAGGGGCAACAGGGTGCAGGGGGTGGCATGACGCTGGACCTGGGCAGCTGCCATGACTGAACCAGCAGCCCAGCCATGGTGCACTGTGAGGCACTATAGCTGCTGCCAGACCCAAGAGGTAGCAACCAGATTTTTTAAGTTTAGGGTACAGTCCCATAATACTGCCAAGACTGCAGATGCCAGTATCAAGCCCTGAGGCCCATTTATACTTCTGAGCAACTGCCTATAAATCAGGGGCTTTCATATACCTCCTCAAGTTCAATAATTTGAAAGAATTACTCACAGAACTCAGCAAAACATTTTACTTACTGTTACTGGTTTATTACAAAGGAAAAAACCCAGGACTAGCCAAGTGAAAGAGAGGTATAGGACAAGGAAATGTGGCAGGGGAAGGTAGGATGAATGTCCTGGTAAATAGGTTTGAGTAAAGAAATCCCACATTCTTTATTTCTCCAAGAGCAGCCAATGGCATACAAAGATCCTTTCCATTATGACTTAAATGATGCTTTTTTCACCTATCACAAAGCCAAACAGACTCTAAAAATTTTCATTTTTACCTTGTCAACAATTTGCTGAAAACTTTTATTTTTGGTATTTTGATGAGAACAAAATACTGTTTACCAAACTTTCCTTAAGTTTCCTTGTCTCTGGCTGCTGAACTTTGGCCCACCCTCAGCCTCTGCCAACATATACAAGCCCTCTTTATGCCCCTCCCAAGAACGGGCTGACTTCAGGGTGAAATATTCTCTGATTTAGGATCTGATTTTACCATACTCCATCCTGCTCTTCCTCCTTGCCTTCTTTCTAAACTTCTTTGTTCTTCGATATGAAAAAAATCCCTTGTCTGCCTAAACTCTGAGAAGTTTGCAGATCATATAGTTGGTGCTTTTAGCATTTTGCAAACTTCTTTATAATAACGTTACATTTAACCTAAATTAGAATTCATTTTATTAGATAATGTCTAAAAACAGCCCAGGGAAAAAAACAATTACACCCTCAGAAAGGGCATCACACCCCTGCTTCCATCCCAACCCTGACCACATCTGCCTGAGAATCCTCAGGTTTCCAGGGCTCTCTAGCTTCTCTCAGTATAAAGGGCTCCTTTCTTGGTTGTTGTAAACAGACTGGGGCATCTGGAGGGGAGGCTCCCCAGGAAGGACTATCTGGGCCTTTAATGATCTCCTTTTGCTAGATCAGGATTGACCTTTGCTTGGAGTCTCTGAGCCCAAGTCTCTGTTGCCCATTTAAGGTTTTTTACATAGTTTTAAATGAGAAGGAGCCAGTGTTTGAAGAATCCAGCAAAATCACTCAAACTCAGTGTCTATATTTACAGAAGGGAAGAAAATTATAATACACTTATATTTCCCCTATCAATAATAAAACCAAAAATATCTATCCCTTTCAAACAATAAACATGTCATTTAATTATTTCCATTATAACAAACGTTTAGCAAACAATGAATTACATGTGCACACTTCTAGTAATTCCAAGTTGTCACAAAAAAATTTAGCTATGAACTCTGACATCCAGATCACAGGAAACAGAACAGAGTTGTCCACTGTCAAAAATTCCCCATCCTGAATAACAGAGAAACTGATGTTTTGGTGAGTATTTACAATTCACCGATTTGTCTACCATACTTTCTTCTGGAAATGAATTCATTTTTCTGCAGCCTAATGGTAGAGACATTTTTCCTATTTCTTCTCCCTGGTAACATTACCAAAGCTAAGCCCTGGGATTCTGTTTGAAATCACCTTGAAACAGAACAGACCACAAAACCTTACAACACTTACTCTGGGGAAGAAAAACAGTAAATAAGAATTATTAACAAATGGAATAAAAGACTAGATTTTTTTCCCTGAAAGCCACCCCTTTCTTGCCTCATTGGAAATATATTATCTTTCAGGCTTCACTGATAAAATATATTTTGCAGTTAATGAATAAATCTTTTCAAGGTGACAAGTCCAGGGAGGGGTGGTGCTGGCTGCAGTACAGACATGTGTGACTCCAGTGTCAAGTCAGACCATCCTATCACTTGGGAAATCCTTCCACCCCCATCCTCCTCATTGCAAGAAACAGTGACCACCATTCTAGGAGACCCTGCTCTGTGCCTCTTTGTCCTGTAAGTGGAAATTGCTTTGCAGGTTCTTGCACTTCCTCACTTGGGTAGGTTTTCCTTGTCCTTTGAGACAGCTTATTTTTTTCCTCCCTTCAAAAGTCTGAAAGAATCCAGAGGGCAGCAGTCCTTTCTGCTTTCTCCTCAATACCAGCATCTTATTGGCTGAGCACCAGTGACTACATGGAATGGAAGCTTGGGTTGAGGAAAGAAAACCTTAACGTCTCAAAGCGTTAACTTTTCAGATGAAGGGTACAACAGGAGCCTCCTCTCAGCACCAGGGCACACAGCTATTCCCCCAAGAAGTTTCACCCCCACACTTCAGGCTGTCCTCTGGGAGGAGATAAACCAGGGCTGCTGACATTCACTAGACACAGCAGGAGACATGACTGCTGTGAGCATTTGGGTCATCCTCAGACAGCCGTAAAACCAGCACTAGGAAAAGACAGAAAGTTGGCTGAGGACATATCACCCTGTAAAGTTTCCAAGGGGTAACCTCAAGATAAAGGTAGTCTAATAAGGTGTGTGCCTAGGGAAGATAAAAAGAAAAGAATCACAAAGATTTTTTATAGGGGAGCATAAGGTGATTATTCTGGTTTCCTCTCATGTGAGATGTTCAGAAACACAACACAAATATCTTAAAAAGAGATCGTCACCGCTCTGTGAAAAAAATAATCAACAAAATACTGTCTGTTTTAAAAACAAATAAAGGAAAAATAGTTGTTAATGTTATAAAGTGGAAAGCGGTAGTAGGCATTTGGAAGTGTGAGTTAGGCACTCAAAATTTACGATTTTCAACAGACCCCTAGAAGAGTAAGACTGGGCAAACTGGATTTGAGTCTTGGACTTGAGACCCTGCCTGCCAAACCTTTGGAAAATGCAGGGAAAACCACTCCCCCGGGAGGTGTTAAAATAACCAAATAGGGAGAAATTAAACAGAAGTGGTTCTAGTGCCCTGGGTTTCTTCAACCTAACACAACTCTAACTCGAATGCATTTCCTCTAAATTACAACTTACAGGAACACAAAACGTAGGTTTAACCAACCACAAACTGCCAGTAAAGCTGAGTACATAACCAGAAAATAGCCACCTGGGTAGTCCAAATAAGGCCACTACATAGCTGTATCGAATCAATTAATGAATGTAATTTGCTTCCTCAAGCACCTCATAAAAGCCTTTCCTCCAAGCCCTTCCAGGGTCCCCAAACCACAAAACATGCTTGGAGGCTTCTAGATTCACAAAAATTGCTATTTGCTCAAATAAACTTATTTAAGTTTTCACACTTCCTCAGATAAATTTTAATAGGAGAAAGGAAGTATGGGGCCCTCATTCTACCCTGAAGACTCTCCCGTCTCCCCGCACAATCTGGGGGAGACGCCGGGCTGTGGGCGCAGAGATGCACAGAGAGGGATCGCAGCCGCGGCCAAAGTAAACGTGAAGAGACAGTACAGGATGCCCAAGGGTCCCAGCTGCCCTACCTTGTGGCTGGAGGGAAATAAGGTCTAAGGTGTGCCAATGGTGAACTTCCGTCTCAAGACTTCCGCGCTGACTCGGGGAGGCCCGGGTTCACCGCAGCCGCTTCCGGAGGCTCCGACCAGCCCCCTTCCCTCGCACTGGAGGCACGCTCACCATTTCCCAGCTTCTGGGGTGTCCCAGGGTCCTCTCTATGGATATCCCAGTACCTGCAGGTCCCAGGGCGACTGCAACTGTGGCAGAGACACCTGGACTGTCCTGGAGATGGAACAGTGGAGAGGGTTCCTGCTCTCCGTGCCTGGCGCAGGAGACAAAGGCCGCACCGGATGCTGGAAACCGTCTCCTCCTTTCTGGCTGTGTACCTGATTGGACAGTCTTCACCTCATCACTCCTGATTGGGTAAGTCTCTAGGCCCCACCCCTCTGGCCAAGAGTGCCATGAAACACGATCAGACTGGGGCTGAATCAGGACAGAGTAACGGGTTTCTTCCTGTACCTCTTCTTGGGCCATTGCCCCTGCTCTAGGACATGCCCTGCCCCGGGGGACATTTGTATTTAATATTAATTATATTTTTATGAATTTTATATGTATTATATATACACATACAGTAAATATATATGTTATTGACAAATGGAAATAACATAACAGTTAATTTACACTTTGAGATTTTCTAACCTTCTTGGCCTCTGGTCTTTTTTTTTTTTTTTTTTGAGACAGAGTCTCACACTGTTGCCCAGGCTAGAGTCCTGTGACATCAGCCTGCCTCACAGCAACCTCAAACTCCTGGGCTTAAGGAATCCTACTGTCTCAGCCTCCTCAGTAGCTGTGACTACAGGCATGTGCCACCATGCCCAGCTAATGTTTTCCTATATATTTTTAGTTGTCCAGCTAATTTCTTTCTATTTTTTTTAGTAGAGCGGTGTCTCGCTCTTGCTCAGGCTGGTCTTGAACTCCTGAGTTCAAACAGTCCTCCTGCTTCGGCCTCCCAGAGTGCTAGGATTACAGGCGTGAGCCACCGTGCCCAGCTGGCCTCTGGTCTTTTGAGGAGGCAGCCTGAGCCTTGAAAATGGAGGCATTCCTCTAAGGAAGCAATGTCCAATAGACATAAAATGTGAGGCATGTATGTCATTTAAAATTTTCTAGTAGCCACTTTAAAAAAAAAGAAACAAGTAAAATTGATTGTGATAGTTTATTTAACTGAATATATCCAAAATATTGTTTTTATATTTGATCAATATAGAATTATTAATGAAGTTTTTGGGGGTACTGTTTTTTGGTACTGTTCCTTTGAAACTCACTTTATGTTTTAAGTATTTAGCACATCTCAGTCCAGACCAGCCAGATTCCAGGTGATCAGCAGCCACACATGGCCAGTGGCTGCCACACTGAAATGCAGCTCTGAGGGCTGTGACTCCTGTGACCTCAGAGAGGTGAAGAGCCTGAACCATGCTTTTTTGTCAGAGAAAAGGTAATACCCTGTCCCTAGTATCATCTCTCCTCAGGCCCAAGAGTGGGAGTGATGGTGCCCCAAGAGAGAACAGGGGGCTGTAAACAGGAAGTATCCACAGGTGGACCTCCACATGCACCTGTTGCTTGGTGGTGACCTATTGGCCTTCCAGAAAAAGTGAACAATGGATGAGGGGGCCCCAAGATGAGGGAACCCCAAGACTGTGGTCACAGAGCTCTGCAAATACATTACAAAACATGGAATACACACTTAAAACATATGACTGCTGTTACAGGGAATGTTAGTGTTAAGAACTAGGATTCTGAAAGATGACTAAAATCTAATAATAGTACATCCATGGCCTCCAGGGATTAGTGACCCCCACATATAAACCCGGTGGCCAGGACTTGAGCCTCCAGCAAGGACACTGGTGGGCACAACACCAGCTCCTTCTCCTGTGGTCAGTACAAAGCAGAAGAGAGCTCAGGCTGGCCTAGGGAATAAGGGACATGGAGCCCATAAGCAGCAGCTGGTAAGGGCCCTGGTCTCTGCTCTGTGCCTAAGCATCACCTGGGAAGATAAACTCATAATTCATTATTAATGTGGAATATAACAGACTTCACTTTTAGGAGCTAGACTTAGCCTACAGACCCAAAGTTGCGATGTGCATGTCCTTGCTTATGAGAGGCTAGCAAACTTCCTTATGAATGATCTGTGGGGACAGTCCTTCACAGGAGCCTGAGGCTTTTACCTTCCCTTTTTGCATAAGGAGTTGAGCAGGATGGTCCTGAAATTTCTATTTTTATTTACAGGTTGATGAGAAAGAGAATACACTACCTAATTGAGGAAATTATGAAAAGAAAGTGTTAGAAAAAATATGATTCATCATTTTGATCAGATCTCAGAACAGAATGTACAAAGAATATTTAACACTTACACCTTGTCATGAGGCTGGGCCTTCCGCTAAAGGGGGCCAATTATGTCACATTGAACCCTGGTAACTGTGGGATTAAATGTGTGCACAGTGGTCACTTGGCAAGCTGGCCTACACATGACCAGATAACCACATTTCTCTCTCTCATGAGAAGTAGAGTTATGGTCTCTTTCTCTGTCTCATATAGTTGGGACACCAAGTTTACCTCAATTAAAATGATGAACATGTTTCTCAGGCTTGGGCTCATGGCATTAATAAGTGGGAAGTAAAGTAAGTTTAGAGAAGAGAAACCAGCAGGAGCCCAGTGAGGAGGCTGATGCATCACCATGGGAGACAGGGTGGCCCAGACCAGGGTGGACCCAGTGGAAGTAGTGAGAAGTGGCCACATGTTGTGTATATCTGAAGTACTTGCTGTTAAGTTTGGTGTAGAATGTGAGGTGAAGATAATAGTCCAGGATTAATCAAGTTTTTTGGTCTGTGCAAATGAAAATGTGTGAACTTATTGATCTGGGCCAGAGGAGAATTTAGGCATCACTCATATTAAATATCTTTGAAAGTCAGTTTGTATAAGAAACAAATGTAGGATTGGAAGACTCAATATTTATAAAATGTAATTAAGGTTAAATGAGGTCATAATGTTGGTTTCCTAATCCAGTAGAACCAGTCCTCATAAGAAGAGGAAGAGACACAGGCACGTGTGCACAGATAAAGGCCATGTAAAAAGGCAGCAAGAAGGGTCCACCTAAAGGCCAAGGAGAGAGGCCTCAGGAGAAACCAAACCTGCAGATAAAAATGTGTTGGACTTTCTGCTTCTAGAACTTTGAGAAAATAAATTTCTGTTGTTTTGGCCACTCCGTCTATGGCATTGTTTTATGTAAGCCCTAGTAGAAAGAAAACAAAGGCTAAGCCTACATGTTTTCAATATTTAACATAAATCTAAATTAACCAAGATGGTATGATATTGGCATAAAGATAAGAAAATTGGCAAATGGAACCTAATAGACAGTCCAGAAATAAACCTACACATATATGGGCACCTGATTTTTTTTTTTTTTTTGAAGCAGTCTG
>VSMD01076253.1:0-59982 GCA_008750895.1 Mirza zaza
CATAATGTAAAACTTGTACATGTATCTGCTGAATGAGGCAGAATATGATAAATGCCATAAGCAAAGCCATACAACCGGCCGGGCGCGGTGGCTCAAGCCTGTAATCCTAGCTCTCTGGGAGGCCGAGGTGGGCGGATCATTTGAGCTCAGGAGTTCGAGACCAGCCTGAGCAAGAGCGAGACCCCATCTCTACTATAAATAGAAAGAAATTAATTGGCCAACTAATATATATAGAAAAAATTAGCCGGGCATGGTGGCACATGCCTGTAGTCCCAGCTACTTGGGAGGCTGAGGCAGCAGGATTGCTTGAGCCCAGGAGTTGGAGGTTGCTGTGAGCTAGGCTGACGCCACGGCACTCACTCTAGCCTGGGCAATAAAGTGAGACTCTGTCTCAAAAAAAAAAAAAAAAAAAAAAATACAAAGCCATACAACCTAGTGGCCTAAATAAAATGAGCTTCGCAGTCTAAATAGGCTGGTTTTGTGTCTCAGCTTTGCCAACCCTGTGGTCTTAGGTAAGCAGTTTAACTCCTCTATGCCTCAGTTTCCACATCTGCGAAACAGAACTAAATAATATTTAACTTGGAGGATTGTGGATATTAAATAATGTATCCACAGCATATAATCTAAATGATATATGGGAAATGTTCATTAGTTAATAACAGATTAAAATTAATATGCTATAGGAGTTTAAAAGCTATGCAAGCAAAACCCATATTCATATAAATATTAATATTAGAGCCACAACTTCAGCCTATATTTTGGCTCAGATTTGACCTTGGTTAGGTACTGCATGCCATAAAAGGCTGTAGAGAGCACTTTGAATAGAAATTTGGCAACGTTCCTTTCTTCCTCTCCTGTTATCCACAGGTCTTTCTTCTGAAGGGACCTAATAACACCTGTCCCAGGTAACCCAGAGACCTGCTCTCTCTCCTAACACCTGAAGCAGGAAGACAATGAAGAAACCTATTAAGGATTTCAGCTGCTACAGGAAGGGATCCTCCCTTTGCTTGCTGTCCCTCTGTCCTGTGAAGTGAGCTGGGCCCAGATGAACACTTAGTGTCCATACCAAGACTCTGGCCTTCACCACCCAGAACCGTAGCCAGTTCTCACGCTCCCACCCACACCGGTTCCAAACTCTCGAGAAGTATAGAAAGCACTTTCTCAATCCAAATCCTGAGAACGTGGCATTCTGCCCCTATAAAATTGATAAAATTATAGAATGTTAGAGCAGGAAAGAGACTTTTACCTCATTCCTTTGAGAGACGCTTGCTAAGTGCTTACCGTGTACAAGGCATGATGCTCAGAGCTGATGGGAAGGAAACACCCCAAAGTGTCAGAGTCATGTGGGTCCAGGGGCCCATGGAGACCGCGTACCAGGTTCCCACTACAGGTCACCCGCTCAAGTCAAGGTAACCTGCTGAGGCCAGGCGTAGGGCTCACGCCTGTAATCCTAGCACCTCCTCCTGGGAGGTTGAAGCAGGAGGATTGCTTGAGCTCAGGAGTTTGAGACCACCCTGAGCAAGAGTGAGACCCCACCCCTACTAAAAACAGAAAAAATTAGCTGGGCATGGTTGCATGCAACTATATAGTCCCAGCTACTTAGGAGGTTGAGGCAGGGCCGGGCAAGGTGGCTCACGCCTGCAATTCTAGCTCTCTGGGAGGCCGAGGAGGGCAGAACACTCAAGGTCAGGAGTTCGAAGCTAGACTGAGCAAGAGTCTCTACTATAAATAGAAATTAATTGGCCGACTAAAAACATATATATAAAAAATTAGCTGGGCATGGTGGCTCATGCCTGTAGTCCCAGCTACTCGGGAGGCTGAGGCAGGAGGATCGCTTGAGCCCAGGAGTTTGAGGTTGCTATGAGCTACAATGCGACACTGCACTCTACCCAGGGTGACAGAGCAAGACTCTGTCTCAAGGAAAAAAAGAAGAAGAAGAATAAGGAGAAAGAGCAGCAGCAGCAGCAGCAAGGAAACAATAAACATAAACACCAAGCCGAATATGGTGACTTGCACCTGTAGTCCCAGCTACTAGGGAGGCAAAGGCAAGAGGATCTTTTCAATCTAGGAGTTTGAGGCTTCAGGTGCTATGTTGACACCTGTGAACAGCCACTGCACTTCAGCCTGGGCAACATAGTAAGACCCCATCTCTAATAAAAACACCAAAACAGCATCAATGTGTACCTCTGGTGGGGAGACAGGATTGGGGGGAGAAGGTGCACATAATGGCTAGTTCTGGAGCTGGTAATAGATTAATTACATCACATATTAAATAAACGCGGCATGTATATGTGTATATGTACCTGCATAGAGAAAAAATTGGGAAAATTTTACCAAAATTTGACAGTGACTATTTTCTTCTTCCCTCATTTATGTATTTTCCAAAATTTCTAAAATTTGGAAACATGTATTTCTTTTATAATTAGAAAAGTTAGGCTCACTTTCATAGGGTGGGGAAATACCTAGATTTATGAGAAAGAGAGTGCTGGTCCGTGGGGAATTTCCACCAGAAATTGGGAAATGCTTCTGAGATCACCTGGTCTTGACATTGGGCCTTCTGAGTGCTCACCTTATTCCCGGCCACAAGGGGGAGCGAGGACACAAGGTAGCGCCAAGGCTGAGCCTGGGGCCGGCCTGGGGCTGCCCCTGGCCCACTCCCCAGAGCCCCCCAAGATCTTCATGAGGTTGTGAACACAGTTATGAGCTAGGATTGGCTGGTGTGTTGGGGGCTTTCTATCATAGTCAGAGACTAATTTGAATGTCAAAAGGGCAGCAAATGTTTATGAAGTTGTTTTTATGGGGAAACCAATTTTGTCACCATAGCATTAGATCACAGCCCGGCTGACACAGCCTACAAGTCATTTAGTCTTAACCACTTCCCGGTGACACGCTAGAATCCCGTTTACATACAGGATCATTCAGGAAAGAAGCTGACATCCTAGCCGGGCGAGGTGGCTCACGCCTGTAATCCCAGCACTCTGGGAGGCCGAGGCGGGAGGATCACTCGAGGTCAGGAGTTCGAAATCAGCCTGAGCAAGAGGGAGACCCATCTCTACTATAAAGAGAAAGAAATTTATCTGGCCAACTAATATATATAGAGAAAAAATTAGCCGGGCATGGTGGTGCATGCCTGTAGTCCCAGCCACTCCGGAGGCTGAGGCAGGAGGATTGCTTGAGCCCAGGAGTTTGAGGTTGCTGTGAACTAGGCTGACGCCATAGCACTCTAGCCTGGGCAACAAAACAAGACTCTGTCTCAAAAAAAAAAAAAAGAAGAAGAAGAAGCTGACATCCTCTCACAGTTGTGTGTAATCTGAAGCAGACCAGGCAGTGCTCACTGGGATTTCATTTTCTGGTGCATATATAGTTGCTAGGTTTCAAGCCGTTGGATGTTTGGGAATGGACTGCAGCTGGTGAGCTGGATAGCATGGGGCAGAGGGAAGAATAAACTTTGGAACCAGAGAGCTTAAGGTCAAGTCCCAGGTCTGCCCTCGCTAGCCTGCCTGGGGCAGACGCTTGGCCCAGGAGCCTCACTGACTTCACCCCTAACATGCAGAGCCCAGAAGTCCATGCTTGGCCCCCCAGAATGAGGCTTCAGCCACAGCTAGTTTCCTTTGACCAAAGTCCTGGGGAGGCTTGGACACGCTCAGAGTAAGATCCTGGGTCCAATGGCAAGGTCACACCCCCCACACACACAAATCAGTGACCCCAGCACCAGGCGGGGGAAGAAGTACCCAGGTGGGGCTCACCCTGACGGGGAGTGCCGGCCGGGCTGCAGGGACTCCCAGGGAGGGGCTTGGGGAACCAGGAAGAAGCGCCCTGGAGGCACCCGGGAATGCAAGGCGCCTGCTTAGTCCCCACAGCTACAGTGTGCAGAGCTCATGGGTAGCCACTAATTCCTAAGTTTGTGCTTCTTCAGAATTGGGACTCCAGGCAGGACTGAGGGTCCCTCAAGCAATGGGGTTCACCCCTGACTTCCAAGGAAAAGAATCAACCAGTTCTGTCTACGATGGGTCCAGATTTGCAGATGGCAGAAACTGGTTTTTTTTGTTTGTTTTTGTTTTTTTTTTGAGACAGAGTCTCACTTTGTTGCCCAGGCTAGAGTGAGTGCCGTGGCGTCAGCCTCGCTCACAGCAACCTCACACTCCTGGACTCAAGCGATCCTTCTGCCTCGGCCTCCGGAGTAGCTGGGACTACAGGCATGCGCCACCATGCGTGGCTAAGTTTTTGTATATATATTTTTAGTTGGTCAACTAATTTCTTTCTATTTTTTTTTTTTTTTAGTAGAGGGGGAGTAGGGTCTTGCTCAAGCTGGTTTCGAACTCCTGACCTCAAGCAATCTGCCCGCCTCGGCCTCCTGGAGTGCTAGGATTACAGGCGTGAGCCGCCCCACGGCCATAATCCACTTTTGGACATTCTGTGCACCCGGCCCGCAGGATGGTGCAGGCGCCTGCGAGCCACGCGGTCGCAGGCGCTGCCGCGCAAGCGCACTCGGCCGCCGTGCTGGCCCGCCGCGCAAGCGCACTCGGCCGCCGTGCTGGCCCGCCGCGCAAGCGCACTCGGCCGCCGTGCTGGCCCGCCGCGCAAGCGCACTCGGCCGTGCCCGCCTTCGCTCGCCGGGCGCCTCAGCAGCCGCCATCGCGCAGCGCCCTGTGCGCGAGGGCCGCCGGCGACGCGGCGCAGAGACGGGAGGCGGGAGGCGCGGGGACGGGCACGCTAGCCAGCGTCCGGCTTTTGTGCAGCAGGAGGACGGCAGGACCGCCCGCCCGCAGGAGGCCGGAGAGCCGTGCCGCTCCCGGCGAGGGTCCGGAGACCGCGAGGGCGTCGCTGCCGCGGAGCGGCCCCCGCCACGGGCGCGGGCTGCGGCTGCACGGGCGGCGGTTCCAGAAGCGCGGGCTGTGCGAGGCTCCGAGAGCAGGAGGCCGGGAGTGGCCGGGCCCAAGGCCGCTCCGTCGGCGGGGGAGCCGGCACCCGCCTCCCGCCGGACGCCGGGCCTCCGCCCCCTGGCGTCGCGGGTGGCCGCTGTCGCCGTCTCGCCTCAGGGACCGATGGCGGCCTCCCGTCCCCTCTGTGACTGTGTCCTGCAGCCCCTGTCTGCACGCGAGAACGCGCCGCATCGCGTCTCTTATTTTATTGGACATTTCCTGTGAGAGTCTGCCAAAGCCACGCTTGTTTCAGCTACTTTGATTTTCTTTTTCTTTTCTTTTCTTTTTTTTTTTTTGACACAGAGTCTCACTCTGTCGCCCGGGCTAGAGTGAATGCCGTGGCGTCAGCCTGGCTCACAGCAACCTCAAACTCCTGGGCTCAAGCAATCCTGCTGCCTCAGCCTCTCGAGTAACTGGGACTACGGGCATGCGCCACCATGCCCGGCTAATTTTTTTCTATATATATTAGTTGGCCAATTAATTTCTTTCTATTTATAGTAGAGACGGGGTCTCGCTCCTGCTCAGGCTGGTTTCGAACTCCGGACCTCGAGCAGTCCACCAACCTTGGCCTCCCAGTAGCTGGGACTACAGGGATGTGCCACCGCGCCCGGCTAATTTTTTTCTATATATTTATAGTTGGCCAACTAATTTCTTTCTATTTATAGTAGAGACGGGATCTCGAACTTCCTCACTCTGGTTTCGAACTCCTGACCTTTGATCCATGCGCCTTGGCCTCCCAGAGTGCCTCCCAGATTACAGGCGTGAGCCATCGTGCCCGGCCTACTTTGATTTTCTTTTAAGAAAAGCAAAATTTATGGAAATCAAACTGGTTTTGACCCAGGAGCCACAACAAGAATTTCCACTCCTGTGGGAATATGAATCATCAGCCCTGACGGCCTGCCTTCGACCTCAACGCCGGCAGGTGCAGTTCTGGGGGCCGCAGGCGGAGCTCAGACACAGCCTGCAGTTGCTGCCTGCAGTCCTCGTGAATCCCCCAGACAGTGGAATCAGCCCCCCAGTGCTGAAACTGGAGCCTTGGGAACTCTTTGGGGGGAATTTCATTTCCCTAGTCTAGGCTCAGTCGGGATTGCTGGATTTTAGTGTTTCTTTGGCCAGGTGCTCACAACAAAACCAAGAGGATGAGCCTGAGGTTTTCAGTCATCCTTGCCCGGGGCAACATTTGGCCAAAACTGCGCAGGCAGGTGGGCAGCCTTTGTCCTGTGGCTGAAGGAGTACCTTGTGGTGTCCCTTCAGAAGAGCCCGGCACAGGGTGCTGGGGGTAGGGGGCAGAGGGCGTGTTGCTGCTGCAGCCGGTGGTGCGAGCCTCGGTGGCCTGACTTCAGAGCAGAGAGGTTGCCTCTTCGGCAGAACGTTTTGAAAGCTTCCCCTGCCCGCTTACTCCTGCCTGTCATCCTCTTCCCACGGCCCCCAACATTGCCCCTCCCCAAATAATGGAGACTGAGGCTCTCGGACGCTGCCGCAGCGCCCTGCACTGCTTATCAACGCGCAGGCAGCCTTGGCAGGTTTAAAATTACACCCATAGGCCAGGAGGTGGCTCAGGCCTGTGATCCTAGCACTCTGGGAGGCTGAGGCGGGTGGTCCTTTGAGCTCAGGGGTTCGAGACCAGCCTGAGCAAGAGCGAGACCCCGTCTCTACTAAAAAAGATAGAAATTAGCTGGACAACTAAAAATACATAGAAAAAATTAGCCGGGCTTGGTGGCACATGCCTGTAGTCCCAGCTACTCGGAGGCTGAGCTACTAGGCAGACGCTATGACACTCTAGCCCGGGTGACAGTGAGACTCTGTCTCAAAAAAACAAAACAAAAATACAGCAACAGTCATTTTCCAGGGAGGACTGCACATACCTCCTTTCCTCAAAATTGCTCTAGCTTTTCAGAGACAGAAATCATAGTCTCGTCTCACAAATGAGGCCTCAGGCTAGAGGAGGTGTTTCTTCAATGAGTCACACTGAGCAGATGTCCGTGGACAGCGTGGCGGGCCAGAGGCTGGCACTGACGTCTGTGAAGGGCCAGCTTCACAGGGAAGGAGACTGCAGCCCAGGAAGGTGAACCAAAGACACAAAGTCACTGTAAATCCAAATAATGTGCCACCATCCATCACATAAAATCTGTAAAGGAGCTTTTATCATGTGACAGGCACACAAAGGTGAGGATATGAAGATAAATTAGACATAGCCCTGCCTTCACCTTCTGGTCTAGTTGTAGAGACAAATATGTAGACAATTGCAGTGGAGGGTTTTTTGTTTTTGTTTTTATTGTTTTTATTTTTATTTTTATTTTTCGAGACAGAGTCTGACTCTGTTGCCCTGGCTAGAGTGCCATGGCATCAGCCTAGCTCACAGCAACCTCAAACTCGTGGGCTCAAGCGATCCTCCTGCCTCAGCCTCCCGAGTAGCTGGGACTACAGGCATGCGCCACCATGCCTGGCTAATTTTTTCTATATATTTTTAGTTGGCCAATTAATTTGTTTCTATTTTTAGTAGAGACGGGGTTTCTACTCAGACTGGTTTCAGACTCCTGACCTCGAGCGATTCTCCTGCCTCGGCCTCCCAGAGTGCTAGGATTACAGGTGTGAGCCACCACTCCGGGGCCAGTTTTATTTTTTTGAGGCAGGGTCTCACTCTGTCCCCCAGGCTGGAGTGCAGTGGTGCAGTCAGCTCACTGCAGGCCCAAACTCCTGGGCTCCAGCCATCCTCCCAGCTCAGCCTCCCAAGTAGCTGGGACTACGGGCGCACACCACACCTGGCTAATTTTTATTTTTTGTAGAGATGGGGTCTCGCTGTGTTGCCCAGGCTGGTCACGAAGCAGTGCAGTTTGATAAGTGCCAGGACAGGCAGGTGAGTGCACAGGGTGTGGACGGGAGGGGCGGCAATGGCGGCAGGGGCAGCCTGGTGGTCAGGCAGAGGGGCCCGGCCCCAGAGCTGTGGCACACTCTTGCATCGGAAAGACAGAGAGTGAGAAAGAGAAACAGAGACTGGCACAAAGACAGAGGAGTCGCGTTTCAGTGTCGTCCACCCTGTTTGTCACCTCCTGGTTCTGCACCCGCTCCAGCAAGTGACGCAGATTCAGCCCCAGAACCCCATCCTTCTCTTGGTTCTCCTTGTCACTGCGTCACTGCCTTGGATGAGACCTCTTCATTGTCCCTGGGGCCGTGACTAGTCCCAAGTGACGTCTCGCATCCCCTCTGTCCCAGTCCTCACTGCCACCAGCACTGTCTTCCTGAAAAGCAAATCAGACCCTGCCATTTCTGAGCTCAAGTATCTCCAATGACTTTTTATTGCATGGAGAGTAAAATCCAATGTTCTTAGCGTAGTATGTCAAGTTCTTCAGTCTAGCTTCATCCGCCGTCTGCCCCAGCCACACACAATCTCTTACTAGGACCTAAATGCACCTCCCTGCTTGAGCACACATTTCTCCGTGTGAGCCTGGGTGAGACCATTGCCTGTTTCTCTGCCTAGGAAACACGTATGCATCCCACAAAACCCAGCTCAAACATTACCCTCTGGAAACGCATTCCTTTATTTCTCCAGAAGGTCTAAATCATGCCCTTCTGTTTTTCTACCTTTGTAAATCCTCCAGCCCTGCATTTTAAACCTTTGTTTTAGTGCTTGCCATAGTATATTAAAATCATCTGTGCATACGTGTCTTCTGTCTGGACTCCAGTTCCTCAGAGTTTTGTATTTTATTCCCAACATCGACCCGCAGGTTCTGCTACATGCTAAGTGCTCAATGACTGTTTACGCTATGATTCAGGATTTCCCACCAGGGCTTTTGTCTGTGTGCACTGCCGGAGGCCTTTGGTACCCTGAAATCCTTTCTACAGTTAAGCAACAGGAAGCAGAGAAACCGGCAGGGATGGGACCCTGGGGCGCTCTCCTTTATCCTTGGTCATAATTGTCCAACTTCAAAATAAATTCTCTAACACCCCTAGTCATCAGGCTTATCATACTATCAAAGGGTGTTTGATGTTTTCAGTTTAAGTGATAAAAAAAAAAATAGTACTTGAGGAGGAAGCAGCTCGCGACGCGCCGTGAGTCGCAGGCAAGCGCAGCAAGCCCAGCACCGGAGCCGAGTAGTGGAGACTCGGCTCACCTGCACCGGCCTCAGAACGGCACCCGCATCACTCAAAACCGAGAATGTTCTGGGTGCACAGAACGTGGAGAAGCGTGTCCATGGGCCGAAGTCCGTTGGTCCATGCAGAGACCCCGTGATACTAAGATTGCCACGTGCGGCGCAGAAGAGCTGCACCGTGGACTTTAACAACGCTCCCCACCTGCAGCACTCCCGTGGGTCTACGCTGAGAACAATGGAGAGACAATGAAGAAAGGAAAAAGGATTTTTGGCACCCAGGTCTAGATTGTTCTATCTTTAAAGTACCTAAGACTGTTATAAACACACATCTAAACTATCTGACTTCTGTAACAGTCTAGATGGGAAATCAGACAAGAAAGGAATGGAGAAGTTTTGAAAAATTCAAGAAAACCGAAAATGCATGAAATTCCATCTGAAATCAGCTGGAGACTCAGGTACCACCTGTTCTGCTTAAGTCCATTTAACGCAGTGCAACACAGATGGAATGTGTTGTTCATAACGTGGATGTAAAGCTTCCTACTAAATTGTGTAAATCTGTACAAAATGGGCTTTCCGCAGTTGTCCCACTGTCGATAAAATGAAGTTTAAAAAAAATGCCATTATTTTCCTGATTAAATAACCCTAACTTCAAACAGTTCCGTTTTCATTTAAAGGGGAGTGGCTTCCCGAACGACATTTAGTCAGAACAGGTGCTGTTATGTTCACCACGTACAAGCCATTGGGTTTTTACATCTGCACCAGAGCTAATCAGAAGGCGTTTTCTCTCTTTCTACCTGTCCTCACCATCGGAAGCCCATGTAACGCTTCTCTTCTCGGTAAGTTTTATAACTCATTAGTTGTTGGCATCCTCTACAGCGTGCTGGCCAAAAACGATTCATTCTTTCTTTGAGCACAATTAGCTGTGAAAACAGATCTTAGGCCCGACCCCCTCCTTCCCCCGAGGATTACTGAGGGTAGGAAATGCAGGTGATTATCGGAGTCTGCCTTTGATACAGACATCCTGCTCTGCTGCTGGCCCTTTGAACTGACTTTGATACGCAGTAATTAAGAGGGATTCAACCCTGGAGGAGAAGGCGCCTGGCCCTGCCCCTTCTCTCCTTCTACTGAGGGCTCGTTTTGAACTATTGATCAAACAGATTTGCGGGGATTTGCCTAAGCCTGTGTGGGGTAAGGAGGAAGGAAAGGAGGGGAGGAGACAGCTGAGGGCACATCTGCCTATAAATAGTTTCAGAGGGAACCTGCTGGCCACACCTGACTCCCGAGCACCTTACTCAGACTGAGATTTGCTTCTCTTTCAGAGGAAGCCAGTTGCAGAGGACTCGCTGGGCGGCCAGTGTGGCGGGAGCTCTGCCGTGGGTTTGGAGCAGCGTCGGGGACAGTGTGGGCGCCCTGGGGCAGCCGCAGCGGGGAAGGATGGTGGTGGCTGTGCTGTTGGGGTTTGGCTGGCTCTGCTCCCCGCTAGGCGCCCTGGTCCTGGACTCCAACAGCATCAGGACCTCCGCCGCCCTGCAAGGGACTCGGAAGGTAGGGTCTCGGGGAGGGGGCCGGTGACAGCCGACGGGCGCCGTGTTCAGGGTTAACCAAGTCATTCAGATGAATCTGTGAGGTCTTATCTGTCAGCTAAATTGATTTAGGAAAGCGTCCTAGCGAACCCAGTTGCCCGGCTCATTTTAAATAAGCACAGCGGCTTCTCAGGCTGTGCTTCAGCTGTAAACCTGCCGGTCAGGGAGTAAGCTAACATTTAGGAAGTTCTGCCGTGTGCCAGGCCATTTATTTGTGACACCTCATTTAATCTTCCTCACCCCTTGAGATAGGCAGCACGTGTCCTAATTCCAGATGAAGAAAACACCGAGGAACTGAACCAAAGCCACACGGCCAGTAAACACGGGCATTAGAATTTAAACACAGAGTGCCAGGGCGCATTGTGATGGTCTCCGTCACACTTCACAGAATCGGTTTAGGGATCATTTTATATGTGTGTATATTATCATACATATGACACATATATACCATATATGACATATGTATATTTAATACATATGAAAAAGCATCAACTGTGGATGAGAAAAATTGATCTTTGATATATCTCTTTCTCTGTGTGAACGAGGTGAGGACTAAACTCTGATCTTTTTCTTCTGCTAAACACTCCTTCCTAAGGAGGCCAGATGGGTCAGGCTGACAAACCCTAAATTGCCACTAAGCAGCTTTTCTTAACCAAATAAAGCGGTGGTTTACTTCCCAACCTGATTCTGGTATGGCATTAACATCACCTAAAAGATAAGAAGCCCCTATGTAACTCAAGCATCCTAGCAGGCGCCTCCTGTCTGGACCTCCCAGAGTGCTCACACCCTTATCTTAAAGTAAGCATATCCTTTCTGGTCTTCTAGATAAAGTCTAACTCAGCCAATTGCCAGCCAAAGAATCTTTAAACCCACCTATAACCTGTAAGCCCCCACTTTGAGATGTCCCACCTTTTTGGGCCAAACCAATGTATGCCTCTCATGTATTGATTTGTGACTTTGCCTGTAACCCTTGTCTCTCTGAAAATGTATAAAACTGAACTGTGACCCAGCCACAGCGAGCCCACTTGCTCAGAGCTTCTTGAGAGTGGCTCTGGGTCATGGTCCTCAAATTTGGCTCAGAATAAACTTCTTTCAAATATTTCAGGGCTTGGATTTTTTCTGTCCACAGAGGCATAATTAATAATCAAAGGACGGCCCTGACTTTTGTCAATGTAACAAAATTGCACTTGTACCCCATGAATATATACAAATAAACAAATGGGGACAAAGCACATAAATAAAAATCTAAGGACAGTTGACTTGGGAAGGGCTCCTCCGGCCAACGAGAGGCAGCGATCACGCAGCTCGCTGGAGCAAAACATCCCATGGGAATGCTGCCAACCCCATGTTGTATGTGATTAAACTGTAGCGTGGCTTCTGCAGTTAACACATGTTGAAAATCTCATCACCATCTGTAAGACACTCTTAAGAAAACATTTTCTCCCATTTTCACAGAGAATAAGAAAATTAAATTGAGTCTTTTTTTTTTTTGAGACAGAGTCTCGCTCTGTTCCCCAGGCTAGAGTGAGTGCCGTGGCGTCAGCCTAGCTCACAGCAACCTCAGACTCCTGGGCTCAAGCGATCCTCCTGCCTCAGCTTCCCGAGTAGCTGGGACTACAGGCATGTGCCACCATGCCTGGCTAACTTTTTTATGTATATATCTTAGTTGGCCAATTAATTTCTTTCTATTTTTATAGTAGAGACGGGGTCTTGCTCAGGCTGGTTTCAAACTCCTGACCTTGAGCAATCCTCCCGCCGAGGCCTCCCAGAGTGCTAGGGTCACAGGCGTGAGCCACCGCGCCCAGCCTAAATTGAGTCCTAAGACAACTTTTCAAGCATAAGCTTTGCAGCAGCTGGGTGAAGAAGACACAGGTGATTCGACCTCCCTTTGTGGGAGAAAAACAAAATCACACTGAAAAACGAAGGTGCTGCCCAGAGTCTGTCAAAGCGCCACTCGGCTTTGGTGTCCCCCACCTCCCGCCTCCATAGAAAGTCACTTTCCGCCTGGTTGGATTCCCTAGCCTTCTGACAAGTTTTCCTCTGCAGGGTCCACGGTGCTTGTCTGACAAAGACTGCAGGACTGGAAAATTCTGCCTCAGGCCCCAAGACGAGAAGCCATTCTGCGCTGCCTGTCGCGGGTTGTGGAGGAGGTGCCAGCGTGAGGCCATGTGCTGCCCGGGGACGCTCTGCGTGAATGGTGAGCGGCCTCGCACCCCCGCAGGACTGCTTTGCTCTCACCAGCGGCGGTTTTTAAACTGAAGGCAGCACCTGAATCTCATAGACTAGAATATTCCAAGGCAGGCACTCCCAAGCAGCCTCCTAGATTCATGCTACAAGTCAATGTATGCAGCTGCCTTTTCAGCTTATCATTTCCTGGCAACAACTCTCGCCAATGACTTGAAAATGATGATTTTTTTTTTTTTTGAGACAGTCTCACTCTGTTGCTAGAGTGAGTGCTGTGGCCTCAGCCTAGCTCACAGCAACCTCAATCTCCTGAGCTTAAGTAATCCTTCTGCCTTAGCCTCCCAAGTAGCTGGGACCACAGGCATGTGCCACCATGCCTGGCTAATTTTTTGTATATATTTTTAGTTGGCCAATTAATTTCTATTTTTAGTAGAGACAGGGTCTCGCTCAGGCTGGTCTTGAACTCCTGAACTCAAACGATCTGCCCACCTCGGCCTCCCAGAGTGCAAGGATTACAGGCGTGAGCCACCGTGCCATGCCGAAGAAGATTTTAAAGGTTCAAGTAGGAATCATTAAAATCTTCCATTTTCACTTAGATTCCATTAATTCCTTAACTACTGTCTTTGCCATAGGTGAGTGAGTAAATATTCAGTGCGTGTCCCAGAATCTGGAGAGTCAGACACAAGCCGAGGGCCAAGGTGCTGCCAAACTAAACAACAGTGTGATAATCTGAGTGTCTGCAGCTCTAGTCCCTGGTTAATAACTCTGGTCACACCTGGCTCTCCCTCAGATGTGTGTACCACGATGGAAGGTGCAAGCCCCACGTTGGAACCACAGACCTATGACCAAGACGGCACACATACAAAAGGAACAACTGATCACCCCATTCAGGAAAACAAACCCAAGAGGAAGCCAAACATTAAGAAATCACAAGGAAGTCAGGGTAAGAGCAGCATTCTGAGAACATTTTATTTAAGAAAAACATCTCCTATCCTCTTAAAGATAGGCTGAAACTGACTTTAGTCTTCCACACCCCAGAAACACACGGGGTGTGTGTCCTTTCATAATCTCTTTCGTAAGAAGCTACAGAGACTGCGCGGGGAGTAGGCTCAGGTAGTCCGCAGGCCGTGAGGACGGGGACGGGGGCTAGCCACTGACAACACATTCCGTCAGGCAGGGCTGGAATTTCCATCGCGTCGTGGTTGCTGGCGTGAGGCCTCACTCTCAGACCTGCATGCTCATCTAGCCTCACTTTGTGGCCTTCAGACCTAGGGCCCTTGGAAGGGATAAGTTTATAGTCCTTATCCCAGTGGCAGTCCCCCCATGTGGCACTTCTCCCATCTCCCTCACTAACGCCCGTGTTAATCTTGTTACAGGACAAGAGGGAGAAAGCTGTCTTAGAACTTTCGACTGTGGCCCTGGACTTTGCTGCGCTCGTCATTTTTGGACTAAAATTTGTAAGCCAGTCCTCTTGGAGGGACAGGTCTGCTCCAGAAGAGGGCATAAAGACTCTGCTCAAGCTCCGGAAATCTTCCAGCGTTGTGACTGTGGCCCGGGACTGTTATGTAGAAGCCAAGTGACCGGCAACAGACAACATGCTCGGTTAAGAGTATGCCAGAAAATATAAAAAACTAAATATTTTGGAATAAAGGATCCTCATTGTATTTAAAGAGTATCCAATATTAATTTTAAAATAGTTCCATACAGTCATCTCTTAAAATCAAATCTTGTAGCAACAGAAATAGAATGAAACTAGAAACTTGTGAAATGCTGCCTTGTGATGAATGGAAAGTAGTGTCGGCCTTTTGTCTGTTTTTTCACAAAATTGATGTATGTGATTCTATAACAAATTTAATACTGATCTAGTGACTTAATTAGTGCAAATAAATCTTTCTTTGAAATTGTATATGCTTAAAGTGTACAGTGTGATGTTTTGATATACATGCAGTGAACAGATTACTACAGTCAAACTGATGAGTATTTCCATCTCCAAAAAAATCTCTGATTTCTGGTGAAGGGCTGGTACTTGACAGTATCTTTGGGGGAAAATAATGATGGTATCTGAACTTAAAGTAAATTAATTCTCATATCTTACCAGGGAAAATTATCATAGTGAATACTATATTTTTCCTTTAAAATGCTATTCTTTATTTCCCTTCCTTTTTTAGAAGGGAAATGACATTTCACTACAAAATAATTTGGCTAACAAAGAAGTAAGATTCAAAAGGCAACCTTATGTTTGTATAGTCCTTTGCAAGTCACAAAGCATTTGCACACACTTAGTTTTCAATAGCTTTACTTATCATTTAATAACTTTTTACATTTTATATTTATATAATTTTTATAGCTTTTCAAAGAATGTTTTTACCTATATATTTTGACCATTTGTACTTAAAAGTTTCCTCAGAGAATTCAGGCAAAAAATGAAATTTTTATTTGAAGTTTAAAAGGCCATATTTTATGCATGTTAGAAGTAGTTTTGCTTAGGAAAGCTCTAATAAGAGTATAACTAATTGCTACGGATTTCATATAAGAGATAAACTACACATCTGTTCTTCTATTTAAGTTATAAATATATATTACAAAATCAAATATGGGCCCATCAAAAAATTAAATTTATGAAAGTCCCTAATTTCATCTTGCAGAGATTAACATCTTGCAGAGGATGTACCTTAATTGACATTGGTCAGTTTATCATCAATAAATAGGAGAAAAGGTAGTAGGGTGATGTATTTATAGCACACAACAGAATACAATAAAATTTCCCACTAAAGATCTGTTCACATCTCCTCTCTCACTTCTCTACTAAACCCATAGCAAAGTGTGATCATTAATATATAAATTTAAACCAAACATTTGCTAAGAAGGTAAGAACACCATCCAGTAACAGTGCGAGAGGTTTTATTGACTACAAAGAAAGCTAAAGCATGAAGAAGAAACAATCATTTAAAAACACCCAAGACTCTTACGCAGCAAAGGTTAAGAAATAAATTAAGACTCCCAGTGGGCAGCGTGGAAGGGAGGGTGGGCCTCATTCACTTCGGTCCTTGGGCTCTCGGTATTTCCACTGGATGTAGTCAAAGACGTCCTTCTCACTGTCCACCGGCAGGGCCTCTCCAGCAACTCCTGTAAGTAGAGACAGAAAAGAAACTTATTTTAAGAACCAGTTTTGGAATTTAGTTAGAGTTCAGGATTGAGAGTTGGGTAGGACTCGCTTTCAGAAGAAAATGATAACCAAGTCACTAAAAAAAAAGATAAAAATCCTAGCACTTTGGGAGGCCGAGGCGGGCGGATCGCTCAAGGTCAGGAGTTCAAAACCAGCCTGAGCAAGAGCAAGACCCCATCTCTACTATAAAAATAGAAAGAAATTAATTGGCCAACTAAAAATATATAGAAAAAATCAGCCGGGCATGGTGGCGCATGCCTGTAGTCCCAGCTACTTGGGAGGCTGAGGCAGGAGGATCACTTGAGCCCAGGAGTTTGAGGTTGCTGTGAGCTAGGCTGACGCCACGGCACTCTAGCCCGGGCAATAGAGTGAGACTCTGTCTCAAAAAAAAAAGATAATGACCACCTCCATCCTCTCACATGAGCTCGTGTTTGAGCTTTGTCACATGTTACCAGTGTTACGAGAGGAACCCTGTACCCCAACAACGGCCATCAAAGGGACTCAAATTTATGGCTTTCCTCTCTGCAGGGTCTCCACTGCAGCCATCATGTATTATATAAAAGATTCCAGTTGGTTCCTTTGCAACTCACAATGCAGTGCTTGGACTAGCAGCACTGGCACTACCTGGAAGCTATTGGAAATGCAGAGTTCTGAGCCCCGCTGTGAACCCACAGGTTAGAATCTGAATTTAATGAGGTCCCCTAGTGATTTGTAGGCACACTGATATATGAGAAGCACTGCCCTAGTCTACCAGAGTGAAAGCCCTATTTTATACTCACAGGGCAAAATGACAAAAATGCATTCTCCTAGCAGAAAATAGTAAACACAGAGTATGTTGTGAAATGTTAACAAGACTCATAAGGCACAGAGTAAGCAATCCTTATCTTTACACTTTGAAAGCATGCGGCCAAAGCCATCCAGTTTTGTGTGGCACTAAAAGCAATGACACCTGAGTTCTTCAGAAGTCTTAGAGATGCATTTTTAAAAAATCCTTTATGGCCTTGAATTGAGGGCCCAAGAACACCTTATGGATTAAAGCCCCTCCTGCTGCCTGGGGACCAACAATACAAACAAACTGCACTAACGGGCACAGTTACTAGAAGGCTTAGAAACTAAATTTGCTAAACCAAAACATCTTTGCAAATAACTTTCTCTCCAGATGACAGGGATTATCTCCAATGCAGACATAAATACTCACCAGTGACTCCCAAGGGACGGATGGTGTATTCATTGATTGTGAAGCCCTTTTCTAGGGCATGAGCTCTCATGTTCTTATTGAAAATATCACTCCCAGTAAAATAGAGAACACCACAGTAATACTGATCTTTGGGTATCAACCTAAAAAAATGAACAGTAGATAAATTTTTGCTACACATTTCAAATTTAGCAAATATAGGACTCCTAACATTAATAAGGAACAAAATACCTAAAATAAGTCTATGTGGTCTGACAACCTGAAGAGGAGGCCACCATTAGGCAGACCATTCAAATCACCCCAACCTGAGATCTGTTTAGGTTTCTGCTCTACAAGAGGTGTGGAGAAATGTAGAGAAATGAAAAGCGTTATCACTTATCACAACTAGCTCCCCCAGGCAGGAAACAAACTACTACTGAGCTGTGGAAGGCACCATGAGTTGCAAATCTAGAGAAAATAATTAGTCTAGAGATAATCATTATTCTTTGTATGTTTTCAAGCTAAACACTGTACTTTGCAAGAACATATGGCCCTTCAGGGTAAAAGAGGGCTCTAGACATTTATGTCATGTCCAAGATCCACAGAGGGAGGGAGAAAAGGAGACAAGAAGGGAATGTTACAGGCCAGCAAGGAAGTCTGGGTAATACCTGATATCGATTCTTCTGTGCGGATACTCCTTTTCCTCATTTTTACTTGGAAGCTGGCAAACACCCTAAAATGGAT
Source organism: Mirza zaza (assembly GCA_008750895.1). Lineage (NCBI taxonomy): Eukaryota > Metazoa > Chordata > Mammalia > Primates > Cheirogaleidae > Mirza > Mirza zaza. The sequence continues at coordinate 17,865 of VSMD01076253.1, forward strand.
ATTTTAAAGAATGTTTAAAGATGTTTTTAAACTTATGGCTTAGTTTTAATAAAATGTTAAACACGAGGCTATTTTTGCTTTTAATGGTGGCAGTTCTAAAAGCCTGAGCACTTTTAAGTTAGTAGCTTCTCTAAGCTTTATATTATCACCACCTTTCTATTATACTTTATAATAATTAGAGAACCATAGTGAATAAGGATTCTAGTTATGAGCACCTAATCAGAAAAAGACCAAAACAGGAAAGAGCAACTTGGAAGAAACAATGATGATGCAAGAAAATGAAAATAAACATGCTGCCAGTAATATTCTCAGAAAACAGAAGATATTCTATCCACGAAATAAGGGCAGAAAAAGAACCTTCAGGGGAAAGGTTTAAATCAAAGTAAAAAATATTTTGAAGAAGTAGAAGAGTTTGAAACTGAGAAAATCTCTTAGAAATTAGGAAAGATAGAAAATAAGAAAAATTTAAAAGAAAATTAGGGAGTTATTTTCTTCCTCCTTTATAGGTGAGTTTTCATTGTACTTCTACAGTTTTCAAACTAAATTTATCCAAGTCTGTTTTGTCATCTTTTCCCTTTCCAGAGAAAGGGCAAAAATCGTGGCAGTAACCCATACATATATAAAAACAAGATATAAATTACCACCAAATTTGAAATTAAATGTGTCAAATGCCACATTCTAAGCCAAATACACAAGAGACAGGCTTCTGGCCCTAAAGAGTAGCCAACTTCATACACGTGTCACTAAAAGCGATACTTTTTCACTCAGCAAAACAGAAAAATTAAAATAATTTAGAATAGGTATTTTCTTTAGCTGTTCCTATGGGTGAAAGATTAATGAAATATGTTTACCTTCGAAACATGAAACCTATCTTCTTAGGCATTAACAAGTTCCAACTCAACTTACACCTTCAAATAAATCAGAAATTACTTCCATCTGGAATTACCAGGAGGCATTACCTTGCAGAGATGGATGTCTGGATGCCACAGGCAATGATCTAGCTGTTTGTCACACATCAGTAATACGATTTCATTAATGGCTTTGTTCCTTTCCTCCAGGCTAATTTTATTTCCTGCACCTTTTCTGAAGTGCTAATGTTAAGGAATTTCTCTGTATTACTGTAAATTCTTTATTAGAGGGAGTGGATTAGTTTTGTTTGGCATTTCAGTTAGGTAGCTACATGCTGAGTGTCTGAGATAAAGCTGTTTTCACTTCCTCAGTGTAGCCATAAAATCCTCTATTGTTCCTTAAATTCTTCCTGTGGATATTTCACAGAAAATCACCCAAGGCCAAACTTACACTAAATACTAACATTTGAATGGCACTCATCATATATACAACCAATAGAGAGTTAACTGCAGAAGCTGATTTATCTTCCAAATATTATATTCATAGGAAGAATGGCTCAATTAGCTAAAGACCATGATTTTATCAGATGATCTTTCCTAAGGTTTGATTACTATTAGCTTAAAGCGATTCATGTTTTGAAGGTAACTTGAAAAACACATGGATGCACAGACCTTTAAGACTAGTCAGTGGTTATAGCAACAAGAGGCTTTGGAATCATGTGGATGTGGAATGAGAATGGTTTATTCCACTTTTTAAGTTGAATTCATTTTGTAGTCAATTTCCTTCCAGAAACCTAGAGATCTTATTAATAGCTTCTTTGGCTATCTTTGCTAACGTTCACTCACTTGGGGCCACTACCCTGACTCCTGCCTGGCCACCCGACCCCAGACACCTGCTTAGCTAATTCCCCCACTCAGGGCTTTCCCTAAGTCTCATTTTCTCAGCGAGGCCACCTCTAACCACCCTATGCAATGCTGTCTCCTGTACTCCCCCGCCCCATACACTGCTTCCCCCTCCTCCCTTTATTTTTTGAGACAGAGTCTCCATCTGCTGCCCGGGCTAGAGGGCCGTGGCATCAGCCTAGCTCACAGCAACCTCAAACTCCTGGGCTCAAGCGATCCTCCTGCCTCAGCCTCCCGAGTAGCTAGGACTACAGGCATGCGCCACCATGCCCGGCTAATTTTTTTCTATACATGTATTAGTTGGCCAATTAATTTCTTTCTATTTATAGTAGAGACAGGATCTCACTCTTGCTCAGGCTGGTTTCGAACTCCTGATCTTGAGCAATCCACCCGCCTCGGCCTCCCAGAGGGCTAGGATTAGAGGTGTGAGCCACCGTGCCTGGCCTTGAGATTTTACTTTTCTGCTTTTCGTCAGTCTACCCAATGGTGTGTCAATTTTATTTTTTCAAAGAATCAAGTTTTTATTAATCTTCCATATAGTTTCCCTGTTGTCAATTTTGTTTAGTTCTGATTTGATCTTAATGATTTTACTTCTTCTGCTGGGTTTGGGGTTGCTCTGTTCTTTTTCCAGCTCTTTTAGATGATTCATTAGGTTGTCTATTTGTGATCTTTTTGATTTTTGGATATAGGCATTTATGGAAATAAACTTTCCTCTCAGGACTGCTTTAGCTGTGTCCCACAGGTTTTGGTAGCTTTTGTCTCATTTGTCATTTAGTTCAAAGAATCTTTTGATTTCCATCTTGATTTCCTCATTTATGAAGTGATCATTCAGCAGAAGGTTGTTTAGTTTCCATGACTTTGTGTAGAAAGGAGAACTCCTGTTAGGATTGATTTCTACATTTATTCCATTATGGTCTGAAAAGATACATGGTATAATTTATATATTTTTTAATTGTTTGAGACATGATTTGTGTCCTAGGATATGGTCAATCTTAGAGAATGACCCATGAGCTGATGACAAGAATGTATATTCAGTGGTTTGGGGGTAGAATGTCCTGTAAATGTCAGTCAGGCCCATTTGTTCTAGAGTTCTATTTAAGTCCACTATTTCTTTGTTGATTTTCTGTTTGGAGGCTGTCCTGTGCTGTCAGTGGGGTGTTAAAGTCTCCGACTATTACGGTGTTATTGTTTATCCATTTGATTAGATCAAGTAGAATTTGCTTTATAGATCTGGGTGCACCAAGGTTGGGTGCATATATATTTAGAATTATTATGTCTTCTTGTTGAACTGTACCCTTCACCATTATATAGTGATCTTCTTTGTCTATTATTACTTTTGTTAATTTAAAAGCTAAGTTATCTGTAATTAGCACCACCACGCCAGCTTTCTTTCGGCTTCCGTTTGCTTGAAATATTGTTCTCCACCCCTTTACCTTTAGTCTAACTGCATCCTTGCAGGTTAGATGTGTTTCCTGAAGGCAGCAGATACTCGGCTTGTGTTTTTTTAATCCATTTGGCCAGCCTATGTCTCTTGAGTGGGGAGTTCAAGCCATTCACATTTATTGAGATAACTGATAGGTGGGGCGGATTTCCGTTCATTATGTTGGGTTGAACTTTGTTGCTTTGTTATCTCTCTTGAGCCACTGTGGTATCTGGCCTTTGATCTTTAGCTTTGAGTAGATTTACATTCATGAGTGTTGATTGTGCTGATCCGTGGGTAACACTGTTTTGAGTATTTCTTGAAGGGCTGGTCTTGTCTTGGTGAATTCCCTCAGTCTTTGCTTATCTGAGAATGTCTTGATTTCTCTTTCATATACAAAACTTAGCTTTGCAGGGAATAAGATTCTAGGCTGGGCATTATTCTTTTTCAGAAGAGTGAGAATGGGGCCCCAGTCTCTCCTTGCTTGTAAAGTTTTAGTAGAGAAGTCTGGGGTTATTCGGATTGGCTTTCCCTTGTATGTTACTTGCTTCTTTCGTCTTACAGCTGGTAGAAGGGCCTCTTTAGTTGATATTTTAATCAGTCTGATGACTGCATGTCATGACGTCTTCCTGTTTCCACTGAATCTCCCAGGGGTCCTTTGAGCTTCTTGAACTTGTATCTGGAGATTTTTAGCAAGGCCTGGGAAATTTCCCTCTGCTATATCTTCAAATAGCTTGTCCAATCCTTGAGTATTTTCTTCTTCCCCTTCTGGTAATCCTATGACCCTCACATTAGGTTTCTTCAGATAATCCCACATCTCTTGTAGGCTTTGCTCTTTTCTCTTGTTTCCCTGGTCTGTCTCTATGACTGATTTATTTAATTGGAAGGTGTTATCTTCAATCTCTGAGATTCTTTCTTCTGATTGATCTACCCTGTTCTTGAGGCTTTTCACTGTGTGTTATAGTTCCCTGAATTGACTCTTCATTTCCAGGAGTTCGGTTAGACTTTTCTTCACTGTCTCAATTTCTTTAGTAAATTTTTGTTCCAGATCCTGGAATCTTTTTGCGTTTTCTTTGTGTTGGTTATCCACTTGTTCTTGCAAGTCATTGAATTTTCTTAGGATCCATGCTCGAAATTCCTCTTCTGTCATTTCAGTGGTTTGATTTTGGTTCGTGTCCATTTCTAAGGGGCTGGTGTTCCTCTTTGGGGGTGTGCTTTCCATTTGGTTCTTCATATTTCCAGAGTTCCTTCGCTGATTTCTTCCCATCTGGATCAGTTTTTGCTTCTTGCCTTTAGGTTTTCGTTAGGATAGTGACACACCCTGTTTAGTTTCTGAGCCAGTAGGTGGTGTTTGTGGGTGAGATTTGACCACTCCTTGTATGATGAGTCAGTAGGTGCCGTGAAAAAGGTGTGCAGGATGTCCTCCCTGTCAGTAGTGGTGCTTGCTCAGAGGAACAGGCACTGTTGTTTTTGAGTCTTTTATCCAGTTCTTGTTCCTCTGGAGAGGCACTCTAGTGCCTCATGTGGTGGGTGGGGCCCTGGGACTTCCAGGTGTGTCCTTATTCTCCACCTCAGTGAGGGCTGGTCTAGGAGTGAGTCTGGACGGAGCCTGGTTGGCTAGGCCTTCCCTCAGACACCACAAATGCTGTTAGCAGAGGTCAAAGTTCTGTTCTCTGCTTCCGGGAAAAGCTGTCAGAGAGAGGCTAGAACAGCCCCGCCCAGTCAGAAAGTCTGCGTGTGGGGTGGGGCCGTCTGAGACCCACAGTCTGGAGCAGGCCTTGCTCCTTTCTACTCTTCCAGCTCTGTGGCTACTCCTGGGCCTCTGCCAGCAGGCCAGACCTCACACCACCGGGCCTTGCCTGGCTATGATTCCGGCTGGGAGGTTCCCTGAGCAGGACCACCACCTGGGCTGGGCACATGGCCCCCCTTTGGGAGGAGGGTTGCCCTCTAGGCCGCTGATCTGCCCCTGAAGGCACACACACCTCAGTAGGCTGTTCACGGATATCCCTTGTGTGCCCTGGGCAGTGCGATACCTGGGTGCATCGGATCTGGTCTGCAGGTCTGACCTTTGGGCCCCAGAGTTCAATCCCTAACCCCACCAGGGAGAGCAGTGCCAGTCCTAATTCACCCACGGGAGCCCAAGCTGTGTCGATGTCTCTCAGCCTCAGGGTCTGCCCCATTCTCCTGGAGTCACCAGGCCAGCAGCACCTGGGAGGGCTGGCGGGTAGGGAGCTCACAGTCTGAGTTCCCCTCAGTCAGCTGTAGGGCCCCAAAGGGAAAGTCCCATTTCCTGGAGGAGCCTCCGGCTGGAGGCTGTATTGTCTCTCTTGGCAGCAGCGGATAGGGAAGGGGAGGGGAGAATGGAGCAATATGGCGCCTGCCGCAAGGCTTGGGTCTGTGTCCCGAGGGAGTTGGGAGCCTGGTGCTGCGTCCACTACAGACTTACCACTCACTGGTAGTGGCTATCTCTGGGCTGGTGTCCTCAGGTCTCTCCTCCCGATGGGGAGCCCACCAGCAGTCTGAGATGCAAGGGAGGGGAGAGTTAACTGCTCCACCTACCCTTGCTGCTGGTCTCCAGGCTACTCGGGAGGTCTCTGCTTCCAGTTCTCCTCCACACCCTCTTCCCGTGGAGTCTCCCGTGGTCTCAGGTACCCCTCCTTCAGACCCTCATCCAATATATGCTCGTCTGCTAGCTTCTTTCTTCTAATTTCTCCTAGAATCTGTCTTTTCTACAGAGATACTTTGTCTGGTGGTGTTTCTCCTCTGCCATCTTGCTCCGCCCCTGTCTTGAATCTTAAAGTATTAATTCCCTAGGAAGCCTACAGGGTTGGGCAGTTCATCATGATGCACTTTAAGGTGCAAGTGTCCCCTCAATCAGCCTCCCTAGCTATATTCCACACAATATCTTTGTTCCCCACATATTCTATTACATACCCTGATTCCTTTATTTTCTATGGTGCTGTAATAGATTACTACTCTTCAATCAATTCTAACCTCACTTACCGAAAAATTCTGAGTCAGAGAATATGAGAACCACTTGATGTTTTAGTGAAAAACTTACCGTGTGTTAATAGCATTATTGATTTTTTTTGGTGGGGAGTGGGGAACACAGGGTCTCAGTCTGCCATCTGGGCTAGAGTGTAGTGGCGTCATCACAGCTTACTGCAACCTCCAACTGTGGGCTCAAGTGATCCTTCTGCCTCAACCTCTCAAATAGCTGGGACTACAGGCCCTCACCATGATGCCTGGCTAGTCTTTCTAATTTTTTAGAGATAGGGTCTCGCTCTTGCTCAGGCTAGTTTCAAACTCCGGGCCTCAAGTGATCCTCCTACCTCGGCTTCCCAATCATTATTGATATATTTAACCCTTTGCACTTCGCTTGCTTTTTTCTCGATTCCTTTATTTTACTCGGGATTTAATTTTTTAAATACCCCAGATTTTACAAAGCGCGGTAATAGAATAAAAAACTGAAGTTTCTTTTCATACCAACTTATTTATTTGCATCTTTTTATATTTCAAATTATTGATACATTCAAAGAGTAATTTTAATCTCTATAATTTTTGCTGTGTCAAGTTACACTCGACATCCGAGTGCAAAGGGTTAAAAAGCAGATTATGACTAATTACGCTGATGGCATAGATTATTTGTAAGTGGGGAATTTAAAAGAAAATACCAAAAGCTTCTCAGAGTAGCTATGAGAATCAGGCATCCTGCTAATCATTTTCCTCTAAGGTCTCACAGATATCCTACTTGTTGACCGTAATACAAAGCTACAATGAAGTCATATACCCAGAATGGTTACTGAATACTCTCCAAGGTTTTTTTCAGATGTGCTAAATAAATCAAATGAGCACTTACCATGAACTTTGTTTCACCCTTTGACAGAGTATCTGTAATAAAATGGACCTTCTGTAACTGTTCGACAACACGATGTAACAGCTTTGGCTGTGGAATCACAATTAGGGAATAAGAAAAAGAGCAATTACTCTGCTCTGGCAAGAAAACATTTTTTTTTTTAAGAGACAGGGTCTTCACTATGCTGCCCAGGCTGCAGTATAGTGGTGCAATCATAACTCACAGCAAACTCCTGGGCTCAAACAATCCTCCTGTCCCAGCCTCCCATGTAGATAGGACTACAAGCATGCACCACCACACCTGGCTAATTTTTATTTATTTTTTGTCGAGACAGGGTCTAGCTATGTTGCCCAGACTGGTCTCAAACTCAAGCACTCCTCCTACCTAGGCCTCCCAAAGTGCAGTGCTAAGAATATAGGCATGAAACATCACATCCAGCTCTAAGAAAACATTTTAAGATGAGTTTTCTGATTATCTATGGAGAAATCGCTATTTTTTTTTTTAATGTACTAAGTACCTTTTCCTTTTAACAGAAAATTCATCATCTTATCAAACAAAACATATTTTTAGAAACCACTGTTTTCACCTGTCTTCACCAATAACATGATACCCTAAAACAAACATCATTTGTATTTATGTTTCACTAAATAAAAGAATTAGCTGCTTTATCTTTAAACGGCATATATTCTAAAATCAAAAATATTTTGCCTTTATGGGTTTTCTTAGAGGTAAGGTCTCTTGATATTTTATTTTTAATAGAAAAATATTTGTTTGAGGAAAACCTGAATATTAAGCTAAGTATTTCTAAAATATCTATGATAGTAAATAATTTTGAAAATATTTTATTAAATACCTCTTTCAAATGCTAGACTGTCCTCCCAATTCCTTGAGGAAAAACAACGTGTATCCCTTTCAACAACTTACTCTGCCTTTCATAGAATTTAGTGAATACAAAATACTGCAGCTGACTTTTCAGAAAGATTAAAACAAAACTTATTCTGGACATATCCAACTATCATTTAGAAAATGATATTCATTGTTGCGTAAGATTATAAATTCTGAGGTACTTGTTTGGTTGATTCTGAAGTGAAGCTTGGATGGGTCAGAAGAACATCCATGTCGCCACTGGACTCTGCACCTGCAACAGCAAAGGAATCCATGTGGAATTCTCCATGTCAATGTATCAGTTGGGCCAACAGGACCAAGCTGATGACACACATAGAAGAGCCTTACTTCTTATATTCTAACTTTCTATTTCACTGTGCTTCATATTCAGAATTAGTTAAAGATTTCAATTTTCTGTCCAACTATTTAGGTGTATTGGTATAGACAGCAGAATCTGGGATAACAACAGTAATTGGCATTAGAAATAAATTGCATACAATTGGTTAATTTAATGTGTTAAAAAATGCACCTAGATAACGACTCAATAATGAATACAAACAATATTTAAAAATAGCTTTAGGCCGGGCAAGGTGGCTCACGCCTGTAATCCTTGTACTCTTGGAGGCCAAGGCGGGTGGATTGCTTAAGGTCAGGAATTCAAAAACCAGTCTGAGCGAGACCCAGTCTCTACTATAAAAAAATAGAAAGAAATTAATTGGCCAACTAATATATATAGAAAAAATTGGCCGGGCATGGTGGCACATGCCTGTAGTCCCAGCTACTCAGGAGGCTGAGGCAGGAGGATTGCTTGAGCCCAGGAATTTGAGTGAGCTAGGCTGACGCCACTGAACTCACTCTAGCCTGGGCAACAAAGTGAGACTCTGTCTCAAAAAAAAAAAAAGAAAAGAAAAATAGCTTTAAAATATACCTATGAACAACTCTATATCTCAAATTAAACAGCATACTCTTAACTCTGTAAGGTTAATCAGAAAACTCATTTCAATTCTTGTGACTGAACTTAATTAATACATAGTAAAAAAATTACTATTATGGTATCATGGATGAGAACATAGCACTTTATAATGACTTAGATTTTGGTTTTGATCTATATTCAACAACCGCATAGCTTCTGGCAAGTTACATACAGCTGTTTAAACCTTTCTTTTACTGTATTCCATGACATTCTATCTCTACTTAAATGGATTTTTTTCACTTTAAAGGCCTTTTTTTCAGTATTACAAATAAGGACTGACTCTACATTCCTCTAGACTTCAGCTTTCTTGTCTGTAAACTACTAAAAACTACTCCATAAGCTACTGTGCAACTAAATAAGAACATATGTAAAAGAACTGGCTATATTGCCCGACACACAGCTAGCACAAAATGATTCCATGTATCTCCTCTCTTGCCTTCTTGATAAATACAATATAGGCCAAACACACTTTTGGTGACTGAAGATCCTGCAGTGTCTTTGTATCTTTATCCTATACATCAATAATCATTAACCAGATATTTAAATATAAAGAAGACTATATTTGAATGTTTACTAATTCCAGAACATCTATGGAAGCTATTTTAATCAAGAAAGTTCTATTATCTTTTTTTCTTCTCATTTCTTTCTCCTAAAAGCTGGACATCTTTCACTACCCACATACCACCAAAAATGTTTTATTCTATTTAAAAAGCAAATATGAATCAACCAAAAAATGAGCAAAAAAAGAGAAACAAACCAAGGGTCCATTAATACGGGACTGGATAAAGTATGGTACATCCACACAACTGAATGTTCTGCAGCTATAAAAAAGAATAAGGAAGTTCTCTATATACTGATATGGAAAGATCTCCAGTATGTTACCTCTTCTGAAACTGCCACAGACCGTAGCAATGTATTCAGAATCCACTTTTTCAACTTCATTTAGTACAATATCCTAATAGAAGAAAAATTAAGTCAGTATTCCCAAAATGGCTTCTCATGAGATGACATTCTCAAGTCTAATCAAAGAATACAATTCAGCCCACTCTTACTTGCATTTGTAACATTTCTTCACGAGGGATTCTTTTCTCAAAATCTTCAAAATACCTATAAATACAAAGTAAACAAAAGATTCTGTAAAACTTAAATCTCCTTAAAAATTAAATTGCCTACCGTTAACAGGTATCCTCATACCAGCAGATCATTCTCACAAATCAAGAGTAAAATTATATTGTTACAATTAATATTAAAAAAAAGAAAAAAAATTAAAAAAAAAAAAAGAGTAAAATTATTTGAGTAATGGGAGGTTTATTCCTTAATTGGATTGAAATCCTTAAGTGTCATCTCTTGCAATACTCCACTGACTCCATGTAAACTTATGTGTAAATAAGCTTCATATGCACATAACGAGAGTAAATAAATATATTTAAGTTAGTGCATGTTTTCAAAGTAGACTGCTCTCTACTGGCAAGTCAAGGGGTTACAGTTTACTGCTCTTAAATCCTGCAAAATGATCGTATGTTAAAATATTATCCTGCAACACAGATGAACCCTGAATACGTTATGCTATGTGAAAGAAGCCAGTCACAAAAGACCACATACTGTATGATTTCATTTATGGGAAATGTCCAGGACAGGCAAATCTGTGGAGACAGAAAGTAGACGAGTGGCTGCCTGAGGTTGAGGGAGCTGGTGCCACAGAGGAGTGGCACTGGTGAGAAAAAGGGGAATGACTGCTAATGGGTATAGAGTTCTTTTTGAGATAACAAAAATGTCCTAAAATTGACTGTAGTGATGGGTTGCACAACTTTGTGAATATATAAGAAGTCACTGAATTGTATACTTTAAATATTTTAATTGGATGATATATGAATTATATCTCGATAAGGCTATTATGAAAATATTACCTGAATATGAAATAACATCGAAGCATATGTATAAGAACAATGACGCACCTGTTCAAAACCAATTCTCACAACAGCCAGGTTCTTCTGAAGACCTTCATTTACTATACAAATGCAAGGGAAGTGGGACTCCCACCATCTTGGTCTCTTACTGGCTCAAAATTTTGGAACAGCAGTATCAGTTTTAAAATATTATGGTAAGGCATCAATAGGAAAATTCAGAAGGTTATTAGGACTGAATCACCAACAAGGCTATATATCACCATAGAAGACACGTATAGCACTTATGTTCTATAATTGTAAATGATCAATTAGAAAGGAGGTTCCCAAATTATATGTGGCAGATGAAATAATTGTTGATGCTGATACAGATATATGCCTATTAGTTATTCCTATATTGTTATTTAGGTGTGGGGTTTTTCCTTTTATTAAATTTAGTTTTTCATGTTCACGCCCTATCTTCTCAGGTAGACTATAAATTCCTTAAGAGCCACACTGAATATATCTGTATCTTTACCCCACACCTAGTGAGGTGCTTTGTACAATGTGAGCATGTAATAAGCACCTGCTGACTGCCTGATGCACTCAGTTCTATGTATTTTAAGAGGAAGTTCCCTGCTAAAGTCAAGAGAATGAGGGAAATCCTCAAAATAAGTAAAAAAGCTAGAAAGCAAAACTAAAGACATTATGTGAACATAGACATATACTCACAGGAGTCCACAACAAATCTTATTAGTATTTCTGAATAGACAAGTGGCTGTGTTTAGCTAAGTTTGAAGAGTCATTACGGTGTATGAAAGAATGTCTATAAATGTCTACTTTTACAGTAGTCAAAAGTGTCAAAAGAAAATTTGCTATCTTACCTCAGCCCAATTCGCTGATGATGATTCAATTTATCTTCATTTTTTCTGAGATCTGTATAGGAGATAAAGTTGAGGTATTAATTCAACCATTTTGGGGGGTGGGGGGGAAATGCTAACCTCAATGACCCTTTTTGCAAAAAACTACCTGGGGAAAAATACATTCAAATGACTTTGAAAACACAATGAGAAAAAAATTTCAGATATTAAGAACTAGATAAAAGTGGCTCTTCAAATCAATGTAGTAAAAGCTAACAGCTGATTTCAGGATTTTTATTTACTAAATCAAAATTTCAATTACATTTGTATGAAACAGTAGATAAAATATACAAGAATCATACCAAATTTTACTGGCTATAGCAGAAAACAACCTTATAAGAACCAATATTGCTTCATTTACTGTTAATAGCAGCAGTAGTAACCACAACTTTAGGATATTTTATAATTAGGTTTATTTGTATTATTCATTTGTTCAATCACTCCTACATTCAATTAGTACTGAGTGCCAATTTGGGTAGGCATTGTGCTAAAAGGCCTATTGAATGGAAAGGTATTGCTGTTCCTTTTTTTTTTTTGAGACAGTGTCTCACTCTGGTGCCTGGGCTAGAGTGCCGTGGTGTCAGCCTAGCTCACAGCAACCTCAAACTCCTGGGCTCAAGCAACCAACCCTCTTGCTTCAGCCTCCTGAGTAGCTGGGACTACAGGCACATGCCACCATGTCATGCTAATTTTTCCATTTTTAGCAAAGATGAGGTCTCACTCTTGCTCAGGCTGCTCTCAACCTCCTAGCCTGAAGCAATCCTCCCGCCTTGGCCTCCCAGAGTGCTAGGATTACAGGCATGAGCCACCGTGCCCAACCTGTATCTTCATGTTTTAATTTAAAAAACTGTTGCAACATCCCATCTTAAGTCTAAAATGATTTAGTTCCATTTTGGTGGGCACGAGTACAGTGGCGAGCATACAAGAAAAGTATGCTTCAAAAGCAATTCCAATAATCACCCTTATATTCACAAATATATAAATTCCCTCTGAAGATATAAAAATGGAAAAAAATCAGCATCTTTAGGATACATGGACCACTTAATACTTCCCACAGTTGTGTGCCCACAGAAAACACTAAAGTATATGAATGAAAATGAATATAATATAAACTATATAATGTAAACTATACCCTGTATCTACTCTCTACTGCACAGTTAAAGAAGAGGTTTTTTTAAGTTCAGGTTTGTTTAGAACATTAATGGTCTTTCAGGACCATATTTAACCTAGAATTAGTGACCTATGGTCATACACACCTTCTAATGTCTTAATACCTTCGTCTACAAACTTCCTCGCCGCAGATGGCCTACAAAGAAAGAAAAGCACCATCTCAGTATCAGGTGAAACTTGGGATCCTAGTAACAATCATGTCTTCTCTCCTCAAACAAAAAGAGGTGCTATTAAGCAAATAAGACCTGCTCAAATATTGCATGATCACTTTGGTAATGTTCAATTTTATCCAAAGTAAAAATTATTGAATCTTCAATCATTAGGAAGACAACCATGAACTTGGACATGATAAAGATGTCTAAGCAGCTAGCTGTCATAATGCCCACGTACAGACACATGGGCACTTGAAAACTGTTCATTCATTGTTACTGAGGGCCTATTATGTGACACATACCCTCCTGGGTGCTGAAAATACAGCAGGAATAAGAATGTGGGGGTAGAGAGATAATAGACATATATATAAACAAGGCCAGGTGTGGTGGCTCATGCCTGTAATCCTTGCACTCTGGGAGGCCAAGGCAGGAGAATTGCTTGAGCTTAGGAGTTTGAGACCAGCCTGAGGAAGAACAAGACCCCGTCTCTTAAAAAAAAAAAAAAAAAAAAAAATAGACACATATACAAACAATAAAAATATCAGGTAGAGAAATTAAAATAAGGTGATATTACAGAGTAGCTGGGTCCTAGTTTAGGGTGAGTGCTGAGCTAAGGCCTCTGAGATAATATTTAAGCTGAGATTTGAGTAGCAAAGAGCCAGCTACCTGGGGGATCAAGGGAAAAAGCATTTCAGGCCAAGTAAACAGATAGTGCAAAGGCCCTAAGGCTGGCATGAGCTTGGCTTGTTCAAGAAAAGAGAAAAACTAGTATGGCTAGAGTGATGTAAGTGGTGGTATTAACTGCCTCTGGGCAATACACAGGGGTCACACTCTATTGTGCTTTTTGAGCCACAGTAGTAAGTTTGGATTTTATTCTGAGTGCAAAGGGAAGGCAGCATGCAAAGCAATGAAAAAATATGATTTGGGTTTATAAAACATCACTGTGATTGTTGTGTTCATATAAATAAATCGGGACATCAGAAATGACTGAAAATGCTTTTATACAATGGAAGGTACAAAGAAAAAACCTTAGAGATTAACCCAACCTCCCTCTCATTTTACAGGGAAGGAGATTGAAACATAAAAAGTTGAAGTGACTTGCTAAGGTTACAAATCTAGCTGGTGGTGGCACTGGGACCAGTATATTTCCTCACTCTCTTCCCACTGTACCAATTACAGCATAATAAAGTGGGAACAGGGATCATTAAGAAACACATATACACATGCATACACACATAAAAGCATAACAGTCTGGGGTTACAGAGTCTGGGGCCAAATAAACCCATACAATTCAGTAACCTGTGCAAACATCACGATCTTATAGTGTGGCACAGAAACTGATACTGATATTAGGAAGGCAGTGTAGCACAGAGGAAACACAGCTGACTTGGGAGTCAGAAGACATGGGCTCTAACCCTGGCTCTGCCACAGTCAGTCACTTTCTGTATTCAAGTTTCAGTGTTCTTGCCTGGAAAAAGAGGATAATATAACAGATGTGCTCTCAAACACCTTCTAATGAAAATTTTATAATGGCCTTTGGTCCCCAAAAACCCATGTTCATTTTCGGTGTGCTAAGTTTAAGTATTTAATATATTTTAATATAACCTTCATTGAAAATACTGCCATTTAAGGGGACAATCATCATATATTTAAAGGAATGACTTGTTTCATAAAGATGAGAGATAAACAAAGCATTACAAGCCTTAGTCTTTTTTTTTTTTTTGAGACAGGGTCTCACTCTGTTGCCTGGGGTAGAATGCAGTGGTGTCACCTCACCATAGCTCACTGCAACCTCAAACTCCTGGGCTCAAGTGATCCTCCTGCCTCAGCCTCCTGAGTAGCTGGGACTATAGGCAAGCACCACCATACCCGGCTAATTTTTAAATTTGTTTTTTTTTTTTTTAGAGAGACAGGGTCTTGCAAACCTCAAGTTTGAGGTTGGTGTTGAACTCCTGGACTGAAGTAATCCTCCCACCTCGGCCTTCCAAAGTGCTAGGATTACAGGCATGAGCCACAGCACCTGGCCTTTTTTTTGGAGAGGGGTTGGGGAAGAAGTCTTAATATTTCAATGTTAACCTTTACTTTGTCCAGGGTCAAAGAAGCCTCCTTTGGCACTAGCTCAAATATTAAGGTAAAGATTCCTTCACTAAAAAATGCCTGCAGGATTGTTCCAAATTCATAAGGTGATACAGAAAAAAGTTTCAATCCTTAAGGTAAGTATTGTGCTCAAAGATGCAAGAGAGGCAATAAGATGTACACAGAGCAAGCACAGTGGAGGCGTGAGGAAGGAGGGATTATTTCTGGCTAGAGAATTAAACTGGTTTCATGAAAGAGGTTAACATTCGCCTTGGATGGGGCTTTTACCAATCCAGCATCTGGAGGGAGCATCTGAAGAACAGGCCTCAGATACAGAAGCTATGGAAGGGTCAACTGTATGAGTTAAGCCACAGAAGTGGAAAAGTACAGTTGTGAAGAGAAACAGCATGTAATTTAGTTTGGGTGACATGAGAAATAAAACCAACCTACTACTGTGTCTGCTTAAAAATTTGTTCTTACCCAATGCCACTAACTCGAGTCAGGAAATTGATGGATGAACTCGTATCATCCTGTCGAATCTTTAAGGAAAAAAAAAAGTCTAATGATAATTTAGGAATGCTTTGAGGACCTAAGTGATCTCACTGGAAATATACCAGTCTGCTAAGAGATGTGAAGAGCCATTTACATTTGCCTGGATAACCCACACGAAAGTATTTGTGTAAAACCTAGGTAATTAGAAGTGAATAGTGAAGATGTCGCATCTCTAAGTTACCCAATATTTTTAAAAAGCCTATTCATAAAAGACCAGAAGTGACATAATTCCCATCTTAGGGTGAAATAAAACCATAAAAATGCCTGGGAGAGTTTAAGCACAGAAATTCTAAAAGACGATGATTTTTTAGTCAAACTCTATAATCTCTTTTCTGAAAGGTACTAAAAATGAGGAGCTAACTCTGCCATTGATGCTAAGTTGCTTAAATGCCACATAAAATAAGTGAACATGTTATAGGGACAATATTCAAATTTTTAAAAATAAAGCCATCAACCTCACAGATCTCTTTCCCTCTAAGTCTCACTAGCGTAGCATCAGTCACTCTGCAGTGAGGCTCCATGACAGCTGCCACAAAGGCAGACACTATAACCAAAGAAGTAAACAAGTTAAAATTTTACCTTTTCCAGTTTACGTAATTTTCCGGTTGCTAAAAATTCATCAATTTTTTCAGCAATTTTTGTTCCCACTCCAGGCTACATGGAAAATTAAAAATATGAAAGTCATATAAATATAATGCTTACCAAATCACTAAAAGATAAAGAAGTAGGAAATGAAAAACAAATTAATACCACATGACAAGGCTTGAAATAAAGGATACAGAAAATTAAGCCCCAATAAAAAATTTTCCCAGAGGCAAAATGCTTAAATGATTGACAAAAGGGAAAGCCTAGTAAAATAACTGTAAATATCTCATTTATTTAAAATTAATTTTTGGTACAGAAAAATTAGAAAACATAGAGCTGCATAGAGAATACGAAAATCCCTCATCAATGGCATTACCATGAAAATTAAAATCACCTATAACCTCATCCCCTAACATTTGGTATACATTACTTCACTTCTTTTCTGCTCATAAATATAAGCAGAATTATGTGTGTCTATATATGTGGTTTTTACTTAATACAACATGAACAAATTTCCCTATCAATAAATAAACACAACTATGGGATGTGTAATGGCTACACGGCACATCATTGTATGAATGTATAATAAGTTACTTAACAAATACCCTACAGGTGAACATTTAAATGGTTTCCAATTATTTGATAATATATCATATAATATGCATATTATAAGCACATATATAAGCATATTATATACTATATAATATGCTTTCACAAATTTCCTTTAGAAGAGAGGTTCTAAAACCTTTGCACACATCAGCATCACCTGGGGGACTTGTTAAACTGCAGAATGCCAATTCCCACCCTAGAGTTTCTGACTCACTACAGCCAGAGTGGGGTCAAGAATTTGTTTTTCTAAGTTCCCAGTTGAAGCTGATGCAGCTGGTCTAAGCACCACACTCTGAGAATCACTGACATTTCCACATGGTATACCCACCACATGTGACAATTTAAGTTTAAATTAATTAAAATTTAAAATTCCATTCTGTGGTCACACTAGCCACATTTCAAGAACTCAAAAGCCAAATGTGGCTCGTGGTTGCCATACTGGACAGCACTGCTCTAAAATATATACTCTTGGAGAACAGAGATCCTGTGAAAATACTGCTTTATCCCTAGTACTTGGCATATAGGTGCTTAAAAATTATGAACTAATGAATCCATGTATACACATATCTCTATTGGTTTCCTTAGGACAGATTCCTCAAAGTGGAATAGCTAGGTCAAAGGGTATATACATTCTACCAAGTTATCCTTCAGAAAGGCTGTAACAATCAACACTTCCATTAGCAGTAAATAAGTGTCCTTTTTTTTCCACATCTTTATCCATTGTATATATTTGATAATTTGATAGACACTATATTGTATTTTGTTTTAATTTGCATCTTTGATTATTAGTGAAGTTGAACTTTTTAAATGCTTATTGGTCCTTTTTAAACATTCAATATGCATAATAATCTGTATGGCAGTTATTTCCTAGTGTCTCTTAGCCCTAAGTTCACTCATCTATATTCTTGACTAAGAAATGTGCCTAAACTATTGAATGCATTCTCAAGTTCTGAAAATAGCAATTATCAGGGCCGGGTGCGGTGGCTCACGCCTGTAATCCTAGCACTGGGAGGCCGAGGCGGGTGGATTGCTCAAGGTCAGGAGTTCAAAACCAGCCTGAGCAAGAGCGAGATCCCATCTGTACTATAAATAGAAAGAAATTAATTGGCCCACTAAACATATATATATATATAAAATATATAAAAAATTAGCCAGGTATATATATATAAAAAATTAGCCAGGCATGGTGGTACATGCCTGTAGTCCCAGCTACTTGGAAGGCTGAGGCAGGAGGATCACTTGAGCCCAGGAATTTGAGGTTGCTGTGAGCTAAGTTTACGCCATGGCACTCTATCCCGGGCAACAGAAGTGAGACTCTGTCTCAAAAAAATAAAAAAAGAAAATAGTAATTATCAGACAGAAATGAAAAGATTTAGAATGTAGAATAGATTAGAAAAGAGAAACTGCTCAGACTTCTCATTTTCTGTACCAGAAGATAAAAAGAAAGGTGATCATTTTTTCCTTTACAGATATTTTGAGTATTAAATTTATTAAAAATTTAAAATTTATTAAAATTATTTTACTTAATAACATACTCGCCTTAAGCAATTTAGACCCAGGATTTTCTATATCTAATATTAAGGAATGAAAGGCAAATTAAATTATTCATTCCGGAAATTTCAGATATCTAGAATTATGGAGAAGCAGTCAAATGGGCTAGATAGTAGGTCTGTGATTTTTAAAATTATAGTGAAAAGGAATAATAATGAGATTTTTACATTAAGTCCAGTCTTACGCAAAATAAATTTTGGATACTTTTCTATTCTTTTTAGGGATATACCATAAGCTCAGATTTCGGATGAATGTTCCAGAACTCTTCAGTTTTTCTCTAATAAATGAGATTATTTGCAATAAACATAAAAAAGAAGTACTGTAAGTGTTGATAAAAGGGGAACAGAAGCAGGAATAGTTCCTGAGGTCAACAATGGGCCAGTTCACATAGACAGAAACTCAATCAGAATTAAAGTCTAATGTATCTATAACTTACTTGGCTAGTCTGTCTGGGGAGGATATAATGATGATGGGAACTGTTTATGCCATAAACGATTTAAAACCTATATACCAGAGCATGATTTAGATTGAATAACAAATTCAAAGTTAAGATGTGGCACATGAGTAATGTGGATAATTTGCTATTCCACCATAAGATGTACCAGATTTCTGGTAATGTTATGACTTTGAAGGGTGAAAATATAAGGACAATTACGATTCATGCTCTCAAGACTCTCATGAGAAAGTTTAAAACAATCAAACATTAATATTTAAATTCCAGAGGACTTTTCTGAAACATAAATAGGTGAAGAACAACAGAAGGCATGATAATTATCAGGACCTGAACTAATCAAAATCTATAGCAGTTTGGTATCTTTAACAAAAGATGAATAAGATATGGTCCTTAGGCTAGGCATGGTGGTTCAAGCCTATAATCCTAGCACTCTGGGAGGCCAAGGTGGGCAGATCGCTTTAGCTCAGGAGCTCGAGACCAGCCTGAGCAAGAGATCCCATCTCTACTAAAAAAAATAGAAAGAAATTAGCTGGACAACTAAAAAAAAAAATACATATATATATATATTTATATGTAACATTAGCTGGGCATGGTGGCGCATGCCTGTAGTCCCAGCTACTTGGGAGGCTGAGGCAGGAGGATTGCTTGAGCCCAGAAGTCAGAGATTGCTGTGAGGTAGGCTGACACCACAGCACTCTAGCCCGGGTAACACAGTGAGACTCTGTCTCAAAAAAAAAAAAAAAAAAAAAAAAAGATATGGTCCTTAAATTTGAGGAGCTTTGAATTTTAGTGAGATACATGTGAGAGACAGCAATCTGACTATCAATAGGCAGACCTTCCCAGGATATTCTTAGTGATATTACAGGTTGAGTAGCCCTAATCTGAAATGTCCAAAATCTGAAACTTTTTGAGCACTGAAATGACACTCAAAGGAAATTGCTCACTAGAGTATTTGGGACTTCAGAGTCCTGGATTGGGGATACTCAATGAAATACAAATATTCCAAAGTCTGAAAAAATCCAAAATCCAAAACACTTCTAGTCCCAAGCATTTCAGATAGGGGATATTCGACTTGTGCTACACATCACCAAGAGATGTGACCCTCTAGAAACTATGACACTATTAGTGTACAGGGCTTCATGGAAACTACGTAATAGAGAACAAGGCTAAATGCCATAATATAAAAGGGACTTAATCATGTACTTTTTAGTAGGTATGTATGATCTCTTTGGGGAACACTCACTCTCACTAACTCACATAGGTTGCTAACCCTGGGGACTGGATATGCTAGCACCACCTGGCCACTATACTCTCCTTAAGGACCAACACTCAAGCTAAAATTCAATGTGAGAATGAGTACATGTATATATGAGAATGCAGAGAAAGAAAATTCTAATTACATATATTTTAAAAAATTTAAATCCACCCTCCCCCAAATAAAAGAATTCTGAGCTTAAAAAAGTATGCTTGAAACAGCATTAAATATTATCCCAAGAAATCAGGAGCAGTGAAATCTGCCTGTGTGGGTCAAGGCAGCTTCAGACAGGTGAGTTTAATTTTATGGGAACCCACTAAATTTATACTCATGTGAACTCTTCAATCAACTTGCTCACTAAACTTACCAACTTCTTAGCTTCTGCTCCGCTCTTTATTTTGTGTGGGTACTTTGCTATAACAGATGCTGCTTTTCTATAAGGAAAAGAAAAGGAAAACCAATTAGAGATCCAGTAAGAACTTAATATTTCTTAATGGAATACATAGGCAAGCAAATAACTACCCAATAATCTCACCAAGGTAACTAATTTTCTACCTTCATATAAAACTTAAAACTCAGATGACCTGACAGACCACCTACTATATCTCAAACATTTTAAAAGTACCTTAAAAATCCTCACATTTGAGGATGATTTTAACTATATATGTAACACTAGAGAGATTCAGGAGACCAGCAGTCTTTCCTTTTCTTGGGAATAAGTAGAAAATATCATTATCCCCCCTTTTTTAAGCTGGTAAAATTTAGCAGTGGGGGGGCCCTTTTTTAAATAGCTAGTTTTTAGAAACTGTTCATTATGCCCTCATAAAAATGTGCCACTGTATTTGAATTATTAGGTACCAAATCTGCTTAAGGATGTCTACTTTAAAATTCATGGTTTCTTATCATTTAAGCAAACTGAATTAATGACTTCTAGAAAATGCTATACACTCCTTCATATCTCAATGACTTGGCACATGTTGTTTCCTTTGTCTAGATGACTCTCCCTCTCACTTATCTCCTGATAAGTAAGACTAAATACCTGCTTTCTAAAGACTGCTGAAATGCAGACAGAAGACAAGGTTGAATATCTCTATTTCTAGATCATCAGCTGTGTGGATAATAGTACAATTACTTTACATAGGAAGTCATAGGAAGGAAAGAAAGGAGGGGGCATAATCAATTTTAAATTATGTTGTGTGGGAAGGGAAGAAGGGAGTTGAGTTAATAGCTGAGTTGAGATAATAGAGTTGAGTTGGGAATATAGGGCTAAACATGTGGAGAAAAAGCCAGTGAGACACAGATCTGGAGTCACTGACATTAAGTGGTATTCAAAGCCAAGAATGGCAGGATTGCCAGGGATAGCATGGAAGTGAAAAAAGAGGGCTAAGGGCAGACTTCTGGGAACTACGGGTTGAGTATCCCTTATCCAAAATGTTTGGGACCAGAAGCATTTCAGATTTTGGAATATTTACATATACATAATAACATATCTTGGGGATAGGATATCCCCAAGGATAGGATAGGATATCTGAACACAAAATTCATTTATAGTTCAAATATACTCTATACACATAGCCTGAAGGTAATTTTATACAATATTTTTAATAATTTTGTGCATGAAACAAAGATTTGAGGGGTGTTTTGACTACAAATTGTCACATGAGGTCAGCTGTGGAATCTTCCACTGGCAGCATCATGCTGGTGCTCAAATAGTTTTAGATTTTGGATTTTCAGATTAGCTCAACCTGTGCCAACATCAAAATGTAAGACAGATAAATGAAAGAACAGAAGGGAGTGCCATCACAGAAGTCAAGGGACTTTCATGCAATAAGCTAGTGGCGAATGCCACTGCAAGTCCAATAAGATGAGACGTAGGTGAGCATTTTCAGAGGAATAGCAGGATGGAAATTACACTCAATGAGATAAAGAATGACTAGGGATGAAGAGGTCTAGGCAAGGAATGCAGATTATTCAAGAAGACTAAATGCAAAGTGAGAAAAGAAACAAGGTGCTAGCTAGAGGGAAGTTAAGATTGTTATGGTTTCGTTTTAACAGCTGAGGGACTTGCATATGTCTACATGATAAGGAGCAGAAGTAGGTGGGAATAATGGATAGGAGGCCTCTGGTGAGGGCATCCCATGAAAGTGTCAGGATCAGCCACAGCCTATCAGATGGAAAATGTGGTTCCTTGAACACATCTATTTCCCAGTACAGACCTGAACACTGTCTTTCACTGTGGCTTAAAATTACACATTTCCAGTAATTCACCCCTGATGATGGGAAAAATACGTATCTGCTACAACTGTTTTCAACCAGAACTGGGAACCTCTCTGAATGGATCCTACAGGGGCTCTGCCTCTGTCCCAAATTCTTCCAGAAATATTGTGTGAGGTACCACCCTCGGTTCTTGCTTTTTCCCCCTCTTGCAGATAGACCAAATATCCACCGGACCCTCAGTCCTGTTAATGGCCACACTATACAAGGGCATCCCAAAACGCATGCTACCAGAGAACACTGCACTGTCTCACCTGTAAGCATTGTATTTGTGGATAGCCTGGCTCACGTTCTTCTCAAAGTTTGCGAGTTCTGAAACGGCAACAACAGGCTCGGGTGAACAAGAACCACGAGTAAACAAATGAGAACTGAGTTTCCTGGAAAAGGATGCGGCAGCCTCTGAGGGACACTGACCACCCGTTTCTCCACGGGCCAGACCAAAGGCAGCCCAAAAGTGATGAGCCAGGCGTCCCCGACAGGACTAACAGCCACAGGCGCCGAAGCAAGGCCCCGAGAGAAGGAAGGGAAGGCAATGGGTCGGAAGAAAAAGAGAAAAAAGCCCCGGTGGCCCGGCCCGGTGCTAACCTGTGAGCATGTCGGTGATTCCCCCGTTGAGAGTCTCCTGCGGCGCCTTCCGCTTGCTCATGGTGGCCTGCACCCGAGGACCCCGCAGCGTTCAGGACCAGGGACCGGCGCCCTCCCAGGTTTGAGGAGGGAGCAGGACTTGGAGACCCGGCGGGAGCAACTCAGACCCGGGGCGACCGGCGCGACCGGCGCGACCGGCGGAACAATGGCCGCCTCTGACAGGGGGCGCGGCGCGCGGCGCGCGCGGTGACGTCACGCGCCGGGCGGGGCCAGCGAGGAGGCTGGGCCGGAACCGGGTTTGGCTGGGGGCGGGCCGCGGGGGGGCGCGGGAGGCGGGCTTCCGGTGCGAGAACCCGGACTCTCGACGGCTCAGCAGGTGAGGCGGCCGGAGACTGCGCCCGGCCCCGAGCCGAGGTGTGCGCGCAGGGAGGTACGACCTCCGCAGAGCGCGGAACGAAGGGCGCCGAGAACGGGAGGTGTCAAAGTGATATTTCGAGTTCCCCCGCCTAGTGGCAGGGGCCAAAGTGATGAAGACCGCGAGAAAGGGAGCGGTGTTTCACCTAGACTATGAGGGATGACCCTCTTGACAACAGGAGAGTCTCAGACGTTTACGGTCTGCCTGACAAATGGAAAGGTGACACCGGCAATATTTTGTTTCACAAACGTTAACTCCTGGTTCATACTGCAGTTCCAGGCAATTGCTTTGTGCATAAATGAAATTAAAATCTTATTACAAAACGATACATAGTTACTGTACAACAAACTGAAAAGTGTATAAAAGGAAGAAAAAAAAATCAGTGATCTCACCATCCAGCTTAACATTATTAATATTTTATATACTAATACTCTTCCAGGCCTTTTAACCTTCCCATCATTTTGCAATAATGAAATAAATGCCTTAGTTTCTTTGATTAGCAAGGTTGTGGTGGTTGTGTTTTTTTTTTTTTTACAGTATTAATATACATCTTAATGTGATGGTTATTGAACATTTGTATTTCCTCTCTTGAAAATTTCCTATTTATATCATTTGCTCATTTTTCTAATAGGGTAGTTGTCTGTTATTAATTTGGTAGATCTTTTATATATTACTATTTACCCTTTTTGTATATTTTTTGTAAAAAATTTTGTATCTGTATTTTCCCGAATTTATTCCTTGCCTCTTAACTTTATTCCTGCACCTTCTTAACACCTTGAGTCCCACTGTCATTTAGATATATGACTTGTCCTACTTTTATTCTGTTCACATTTTTTCCTATGCAATCTCTATTCCAGGCTACATCTATATTATTTTGTTCTGCAGAATGATCACTCTTTAACTAAAAACGTGTTTGTTCATCTCTGAATTTTGAAAGTTGTAAATGTAGGGAATTGTGGGGTCATTTTTATATGAATATTAATGACAACCTTTTAAAAGTTAGTGTCAGAGAATCCCAGGAAAAATGATCAATTTTCTATCCTTATATTCTTAGAATATTTGACCCACTTAGTTATTCTTGCAATAATTTGTTTTCAGTTAGCTTTTATGATACCACATGCTCTGGGTTTTCCTTCTTCTTGGCCACTCCTAGGGGTGTGTGCGTGTGATAGTGTGTGTCTGGCTGTGTGTGTGTATGTGCTGGTTCCCAGCTCCTTCTTTACTTTCCAAACTTTATGGGAAATTGCTTCCACGTATCCATCTTACAGCCAGCTTTTCCACCCTGTCCAGTTTCATCTGTTTAAATGCCATGTCTAGGCTTGAAGACTCCTGAATTCCTATTTCCAGCCTTGAGCTGCAGCCTCACACATCAGATTGTCGACTGGGTACCTCTAGTTGTTATAATAAGGTGTCTCAAAGATAAAATGTCCTAAACTATCTTTGCCCCATGAGCTTCTCTTTAATTTTTCCCCACCTCTGTTAAAGGCATTTTAATCCACTTGCCATCAGCCAAAACCCTAGAGGTCATTCCTAATTGCTTTCTTTTCACACCCCCCATCCAGCATAGCAGCAACTCTCATCTCATCTGTTCCGTCTCCGGCATACTTGTTCTGAATTGGGTCGCCTGTCACCACCCTAGCTTTCTCTGCCCTCCTTCAGACTACCCTGGTTTCCTGGACTACTGCCATGGCCTCCTCAGCCTGCCTCCTGCTCCTGTTGCCTACAACAGTCCCCAACCTTTTCGGCACCAGGGACCAGTTTCATGGAAGACAATTTTTCCACGGACAGGGTGGAGGCAGGGAGGCGGAGCTCAGGCGGTGATGAGAGCAATGGGGAGTAGCTGCATAGCAGCAGCTACACTGGCTCACCCGCCACTCACCTCCTGCTGTGTGTCCCACCCCCCACAAGTTTTATGGAAGACAATTTTTCCACGGGGGCTGGCAGAGCTCTGCAGCTCAGTCCCTAACTGGCCACAGACCAGTACTGGTCCGTTGCCCAAAGGTTGGGGATCAAAGCCCTATAAAACAAGACAAGTGTGATCTTGTCGTACGTGATCTCAATTTACATTGCCCCTTTAAATATTCTCTCACTGCACTTAGAATAAAATCCCAACTCCCTTCCAAGGCCACAAGGCCTACTGTGATCCATCTCAGGCCTAGTCTCCTATTTCATTTCTTGCCACTTGCCATTATGTTGTGTAGAGCACACATGTTACCTGGGCCTATATCTGGGTTCTCTATTCTGTGCCTTTGTGTGTCTGTACCTCCACCCATACCACACAGTCTTGATCACTGTGTCTACATACGTTGTGCAATTGGGTAAAGTGGTTACTCCCTGTTTATTTTTTTCAGAATTTTAGCTTTCTTAGGGCCTTTGCCTTTCCACATAAGTTTTAGACTAATCCTATCTATCTATACGAAAATTGCTTAAAATTTTATAGGAACTGTGTTAAACTTGTTTACTAATTTGGGGAGAACTGACACCTTGAATATATTGGGTCATCCAATCCAAGAACATGGCAGGTCTCTCCATGTATTATGTCATTAAATATGAAATGTCCGATTTTGAATCAAAAGTTTATTATATCTCAAACAAGAAGCAATAGAGTTAAAGTGTGCACCTAAACTGTTGACAAAGTTTCGCCATGTTAACAGAACCTTGTTTATGCCATCAGCAAAGAAGTCTGGAGAGCAGAGTGGCAAATAATTGCAAAAGACATTTTCCACAGTTTGTTGAGAATTGACTATTTTCCTTTGCAAGAAGTGGTCCAAAGCCAGGAAGTAGCAGTCAGTTGGTGCAAGGTCTCCTGAATATGGTGGATGACAGAGAGTTTCCAAGTACAGCTTCTGTAGTTTAAGCAGCGTTGTTTGTATGACATGTGGTTGTCTTACAAGAGGACTGGCCTGTCTCTATAGACCAATCTCAGCTGCTTAATCGCAAACATCCTCATCATTTCATCCAGCTGGTTGCAGTAGACATCCACTGTAACTGACTAACCAGCCTTCCTGAAGCTGTTGTGGTTAATATCAGCGCTGGACTACCAGACAGACAGACACCACTGGCTTTCTTTTTTTTTTGAGACGGAGTCTCACTTTGTTGCCCAGGCTACAGTGAGTGCCGTGTCGTCAGCCTGGCTCACAGCAACCTCAAACTCCTGGGCTCAAGCGATCCTCCTGCCTCAGCCTTCCAAGTAGCTGGGACCACAGGCATGCGCCACCATGCCCGGCTAATTTTTTCTATATATATATTAGTTGGCCAGTTAATTTGTTTGTATTTATAGTAGAGACAGGGTCTCACTCTTGCTCAGGTTGGTTTCGAACTCCTGAGCTCAAACGATCCACCCGCTTCGGCCTCCCAGAGAGCTAGGATTACAGGCGTGAGCCACCGCGCCCGGCCAACCACTGGCTTTCTTTGATGAATATTTGGTTTTGGATTGTGTTTTGGCATTTCATCTTTACCCAACCATTGTGCCAAACACCTGAGATTGTCCAAAACACTCCATTTTTCATCACACGTAACAATATGGTGTACAAATGGTTCACCTTTATGTCGTACAGCAAAGAAAATCAAGCTTTTAGACGATTTCTCTTCTGACACTGGTCTAATTCATGCCGTATCCATCTATCCAGATTCTTTACCTTGCCCATTTGTTTCAAATGGTCCAATATTGTTGGAATAGTAATGTCAAGTCTTGCTGCTAATTCATGTGTAGGTTGAGATAGATTTAATTCCACTACAGTTTTCAGCTCATCATTATCCACCTTGGTCTCAGGTCGTCCACATGGCTCATTTTCGAGATCACTAGAATGGAACTTCTCAAACCACCGACTGGGTGTTCAATACCCACAGCCTTCCCAAACACTTTGTTGATATTTTGAGCTGTCTGCACAGCACTGGTTCCACGACAGAACTTATATTTGAAAAAAACATGAATTTTTTTACTTATTCATGGTTTCACAAACATTGCTCTAAAAAAAATTTGAAAGATAATCTAAGCCAAACCATTTGTTTGCAAGAATGAGGATGTACCCTCACAATAAAAATAAAACAAGAAGTGTCTTTGCCAGGCGCAGTGGCTCACGCCTATAATCCTAGCACTCTGGGAGCCCAAGGCAGGAGGATTGCTTGAGCTTAGGAGTTCATGACCAGCCTAAGCAAGAGTGAGACCCCATCTCTACTATAAATATAAAGAAATTAGTCAAACAACTAAAAAGAAAAAAAATTACCCGGGCATGGTGGCGCATTCCTATAGTCCCAGCTACTCGTGAGGCTGAGGCAGGAGGATTCCTTGAGCCCAGGAGTTTGAGGTTGCTGTGAGCTAGGCTGACACCATGGCACTCGAGCCCAGGCAACAGAGTGAGACTCTGTCTCAAAAAAAAAAAAAAAAAAATGCGAAATGTTACAGATAGCAACTGTCAAACTTAGTACTCGAGGAAATCAGACATTTCATACTTAATAACTTTAATAGCTCTTTAAATTTTGCCATCAGTGTAATTTTCAGCATGAAAGTATTGTACTTGTTATGTTAGATTTACACCTAAGTATTTCATTTTGAGTGATTAAAAATACTATTGTAGGCTGGGCGCGGTGGCTCAAGCCTGTAATCCTAGCTCTCTGGGAGGCCGAGGTGGGCGGATCATTTGAGCTCAGGAGTTTGAGACCAGCCTGAGCAAGAGCGAGACCTCGTCTCTACTATAATAGAAAGAAATTAATTGGCCAACTAATATATATAGAAAAAATTAGCCGGGCATGGTGGCACATGCCTGTAGTCCCAGCTACTTGGGAGGCTGAGGCAGCAGGATTGCTTGAGCCCAGGAGTTTGAGGTTGCTGTGAGCTAGGCTGACGCCACAGCACTCACTCTAGCCTGGGCAATAAAGTGAGACTCTGTCTAAAAAAAAAAAAAAAAATACTATTGTATTTTTAAATTTTGGTTTTCAAGTGTTTGTTGCTAGTATTGATTTTTGCTTATCTTGTATCTTGTGATCAAGTTGAACACCTTTTTTAGCCCTAGGAGGAGCGTTTTTGTGCATTTTGTTGGATTTTCTAAATCAACCATCATGTTATCTACAAATATGGATGGTTTTATTTCTTCCTTTCCAATCTCTTTGTCTTTATTTCCCTTTCTTGCACTGGCTAGAACTTCTAGAACAACATTGAATAGCAGAGGTGAGGCTAGACATGCTTGGTTTCCAATGTAAGGGGAAAAGATTTTCTTTTTTTGTAAGAGACAAGGTCTTGCTATATTGCCCAGGCTGGACTTAAACTCAAGGAATCTTATTGCCTCAATCTCCCAAGTGGGTGAGACTATGGGTCCAAGCCACCACATGCAGCTTTTTTTCCATAGGAGAAAAGGCATACAAATTTAACATGCATAGCACGAGGACATCACAGAAAGATCACAACATAACCTAGTGCTGTACAGAAGCTTATATACCCTTTTTCATAGGGCAGAGGGAGAGATGGGGAATGTTGGCAATTGTTTTGAGGGGCAGCAAATAATTATGGAGAATGAATGGACCTGGGAGGTGGGAGGCTGAAATTACAGGAAGGTGAGAAGTACAGCAGCACAGGAACAAAGGTTGTCTTACTATGCAGAAAATGCCCCCCAGGTAATCTCTAAAGCTGCTCTCAGATGAAAAGTTTGTGAGTGGTGGTGATGACTCCCAGTCTCTTCTCTCTGGTGGTTGATCTTTCCTGGCTATTTGATAAGATCCCTAGAGAGGGGATTGCACTTCCTTTAGAAAAAAGCTTTCTTGGCCGGGCGCGGTGGCTCACGCCTGTAATCCTAGCACTCTGGGAGTCCGAGGCGGGCGGATTGCTCAAGGTCAGGAGTTCAAAACCAGCCTGAGCGAGACCCCGTCTCTACTATAAAAATAGAAAGAAATTAATTGGCCAACTAATATATATATAAAAAAATTAGCCGGGCATGGTGGCGCATGCCTGTAGTCCCAGCTACTCGGGAGGCTGAGGCAGCAGGATTGCTCGAGCCCAGGAGTTTGAGGTTGCTGTGAGCTAGGCAGATGCCACGGCACTCACTCTAGCCTGGGCAACAAAGCGAGACTCTGTTTCAAAAAAAAAAGAAAAAAGCTTTCTTGGTCAGATAAGGAAATTCCAGAGAGAGCCTCTCCCTGCACTTGTGGAGTGAACAAGTCAGTTTAGAGGGAAGTTGGTTCTGAGACACCTTCTAAGCCCTCTCAGCATGTCAAAGCTACTTTTTGTGGTTATTCTTTGAGTGCCAACATTCCCATTTGAAACTTCCCTAGGAGTTTCAAGCTGAGTTGGCAGCTGTGGAGAGAGAAATCAAGTTAATAGTTGAGTGGCAAAGGATCCCATTAAACCAGTTTTTTTAATTTTGGTGTCTTTATCTGGTTTTGATATCAAGGTAATGCTGGCTTTATAGAGTGAGTTTGAACATATTCCCTTCAATTTTTTTTTTGAACAGTTTGAGTAGAATTGATATTAGTTTTTCTTTAAATGTTTAGTAGAACTCAGCAGTGAAGCCATCAGGTCCTGGGCTTTTCTTTGTGGGGAGTCTTTTTATTATTGCTTCTATCTTGTTACTTGCTATTGGCCCATTCATATTTTCTCTTTCTTCATGTTTTTTTTTTTTTTTTTTTTTTTTTTTAGACAGAGTCTCACTTTATTGCCCAGGCTAGAGTGAGTGCTGTGGCGTCAGCCTAGCTCACAGCAACCTCAAACTCCTGGGCTCAAGTGATCCTGCTGCCTCAGCCTCCCAAGTAGCTGGGACTACAGGCATGTGCCACCATGCCCGGATAATTTTTTCTATATATATTAGTTGGCCAATTAATTTCTTTCTATTTATAGTAGAGATGGGGTCTCGCTCTTGCTCAGGCTGGTTTCTTCATGTTTTATCTTAGAAAGTTGCGTCTAGGAATTTATCCATTTCATCTAAGGTTTCCAATTTATTGGCATTTGGTTGCTCATAATGGTCCCTAATGATCCTTTGAATTTCTGTGGTGTCAGTTACAATGTCTCCTTTTTTCTGATTTTATCTGTTTGGGTCTTCTTTTCTTCTTAGACTAAAGGTTAGTTAATTTTACCTTTTCAAGAAAACCAACTTTTTATTTCATTAATCTTTTGTGGGTTTTTTGGTCTCAATTTCATTTATTTCTGCTCTGATCTTTATTCTTTCCTTTTACTAAGTTTGTGTTTGGTTTATTATTGCTTTTCCAGTTTTTTAAAGTACATTAGTTTCTTTATTTGAAGTCCTGCTACTCCTGTGATGTAGGCATTTATTGCTATAAAAATGTGGTAGCACTGCTTTTACTATATCCCATAGGTTTCGGTATGTTGTGTTTCTCATTTTTATTTGTTTCAAAACATTTTTAAATTTCCTTAATTTCTTCATTGCCCATTGATCATTTGGGAGCATGTTGTCTAATTTCCATGTATTTGTATAGTTTCCAAAGTTCCTCTTGTTATTAATTTCCAGTTTCATTCCATTATAATCAGAAAAGATACCTCATATGACTTCAATTTTTTAAAATTTCTTACGACTTGTTTTGTGGCCTAACATATGGTCTATCCTTCAGAATGTTCCATGTGCTGATGAGAAGAATATGTATTCTACAGCAACTCAATTAAATGTCCTGTAAATATTTGTCAGGTCCAGTTGGTCTACAGCGTAGTTTAATTCTTATGTTTCTTTGTTGATTTTCTGTCTGGATGACCTGTCCATTGTTGATAGTGGGTGTTGAAGTCCACTACTATTATTGTATTATAGTCTATCTCTCCACTTAGATTTATTAGTATTTTCTTTATATGTTTGGGTGCTCTGATGTTGACTGCATATATAATTGTTATTAATGTATCTTCTTGATGAATTCACCTCTTTATCATTATATTAAAACCTTGTCTTTTTTTTTTTTTTTTTGAGACAGAGGCTCACTCTGTTGCCTGGGCTAGAGTGCTGTGGCGTCAGCCTAGCTCACAGCAACCTCAAACTCATGGGCTCAAGTGATCCTCCTGCTTCAGCCTCCCAGTTAACTGGGACTACAGGCACGCACCACCATGCCCAGATAATTTTTTTCTATGTATTTTTAGTTGTCCAGTTAATTTCTTTCTATTTTTAGTAGAGACGGCGTCTCGTTCTTACTAAGGCTGGTTTCAAACTCCTGACCTTGAAAGCAATCTGCCTGCCTCGGCCTCCCAGTGCTAGGATTACAGGCATGAGCCACTGGACACCAGCCTACTCCTGTTTTTTTGTTGTTTTCATTTGCATAGAGTATGTCCTTTCATACCTTTACTTTCAGTCTATGTCTTTATAGGTGAAATGAATTTCCTATAGGCAGCACACAGTTGTGTGTGTGTGTGTGTGTTAATCTATCCAGCCATTCTATTTCTTTAATTAGAGAATTTTGCCCATTTACGTTCCATGCTATCATTGATAGGTAAAGACTTACTACCATTTTGTTATTTGTTTTCTGGTTGCTTTGAAAGTCCTCTCTTCCTCTCTTACTGTTTTCCTTTGTTGATAAGTGATATTATCTGGTAGTATGTTTTAATTTCTTGATCTTTATTTTTAGTGTATCTATTATAGGTTTTTGTTTTTGTGGTTACCATGAGGCTTGCAAAAAAAAAAAAAAACTCTTATAACAAGTTATTTTAAACTGATGACAACTTTGATCACAAAGAAAAAAACTTTAAAACTCCACATATTAACTCTATCCACCCCACTTTTTGCCTTTTTATCGTCTCTATTTGTATCTTTTTATAGTGCCTCTTAACAAATGGTTGTAGTTATTATTTTTGATAGATTTGTCTTTTAGTCTTCATGCTAAAGATATGAGTGGTTTACACAGAAAGTATTAGAATATTCTGAATTTATTTGTGTGCTTACTTTTACCAGTGAACTTTATACCTTCAGATGATTTTCTGTTGCATGTTAGCATCTTTTTCCTTCAGATTGACAACCTCCCTTTAGCATTTCTTGTAAGACAGGTCTGGTGGTGATGAATTCGAGAGTTTTTGGTTTTTTTGTTTTTGGTCTGGGATAAACAACTCATTGATAAGAGGCATTTCTATGGAATCAGAAGAAAAACAAAGATTAATGTCTAGAGTAGTCTATAGTTTCTCTAGAGTCTGGAGGGCAGTGAGGTAAGATTTCTAGATGTAGGTTTGAAGCATCTTCAGTCGTAGGAGGCATACAATGGCAAAGTGAGATATTTTCCTGGACTGTAGTTGGAATCAGGTGCTCCAGTGAACTGAGTAGTTCATACATCAACAGGCTTTTAAATATAAAAGCTATTTATATATAAGTTACTGTAACAATTTCTCCCAATTTTTTTTTTTTCTTCTGTCATCTAGGCCAGCCCTTTCTGGTCCCTTGGCTAGTACAGTGGGTTGAATGGCAGTACCCAAGAAGGCATGTTCACATCTTAATCCCCAGAACCTGTGACTATTACCTCATATGGCAAAATACGTGATTACACTAAAAATCTTGAGAGGCAATGCTTTTTCTGGGATTTCTACTTTGATCCTCAATCCAGTGGCGAGTGTTCTCCTGAGACACACAACACAGGAGATCTGACCGAGAGCTGCAGTAACATGACCCCGTAGCAGGGGCGTAGCCACAAGGCAAGGGTTGTCTGAAGTCACCTGAAGCTAGAAGAGGCAAGGAACAGAATCTTTCCTGGAGCCTTTGGAGAAGGTACCGTCCTGACAACGTCTTGATCTTAGACCTGTGTCCTCCGGAACCATCAAAGAATATATTCTGTTGTGGTAATCTGGTACAGTAGGAAAGTAACAGCTGGAGAGAGCAGGCTTTTCTTGAGGCTCTTCTGTCTGTGCTCATCTGGGTCAAGCCCTCCAGCGCCCCATCTGGGGTACATGAGACAAAAAGAAAACCCAGGAGCTCACTGCCAATGCCATTCCCCAGGTAACCACTGTCCCTGGACAGTCTCTACCTTTTGGTCTTCTTGTATTTGCTTATAAGTCCAAGGACTTTTGCTGTACTCAGTGAGAGGAAAAAGTACATCTATTTCATCTTTTTGGAAGCAGAATTCATAACTCCAGAGTTTTCACTTTTTCAATCAGTGTTCCTGCCATAAATTTCTTAAACCACTGCTTCAGCTGGGTCATTTCTTCGATCAAAATTCTTCTGTGACTCCCAATTGCCTACAAAAGAAGTCCATGGCCCCCAGCCCAGCATCCATTCCCTCCCCAACCTACCCCATCCCAGCCTTTCGGGTCTTATTTCCCACTATGTCCTTTATCAGGGTTTCTAAAACCAGGCTTTACCGAACTCTAGTTCCTTGGTATGTTAATAAATGTTACATACACACACGGGGGGCGGGGGAAGGCTCCACAGCCAAATGACAATGGTAAATTGCGGATTTACAAAAAGTTAAGCCAGTTTCTTTATTATAAGACTTTTCAGACATTTTACCAGTGTACAATGTAAATCTTTAAAAAGTAATTAAAACATGAACTGCTTCTTAAACTTACTTGACCATGGAAAAACACCACAATATCTCCATGGAAACCACTTGGTTAGATTTTCCAACCCAACTCACCCATGTGTGATCATATGAACTCCTTTTGCACTCTTGCTTTTATATAAGAGAGGTGTTGCAAAATGTCAAAGAAGCAGCAGTACTCCTGCACTGTTGTTGATCCGGGCACTATACAATTTTATAAAATTTTCCATTACTTTAGTCCAGAAATCCTAACTGCAGGTATGATAAAAGTGGACTGGTGAACACAGTATAAGCGTTTGAATCATGTTACAAAATATAGAAACCGTTTTTAAAATAAATCCATTTACTAACACTGCTAGATGAGGGAGAGACGGGACACCCATGCCCCCACGCCCACGCGCAGATGCGTCTGGGCAAGAACTGTGAGTGCAGTGGTCCACAGCCAGTCCCTGGCAGACCCCCGTTCCTTCCTGCCTTCTTCCCCATGACGACGCACTCCCAGCTAATCTTTGGGACTAAGAAGGAGGCAGCTGCTCTTCCATCTGGGCTACAGGGAGTCCCTCTGTGGCTAAAGGACCACGGACAGGCTGGGCATTCACTGTGATTTTGCTAAAAGGATAACCACCAAAGTAGTGGGTAAAAATAAAACATGAGCAGCAGAGAAATTAGAAGAGGGAAGAGAGGATGGGGCCAGGCCAAGGCTGTAACTGAAACGTTTGTTTAGGAGAATCCAGAGGAAACGCTAGCTGCAGGGTGAGAGGCAGTACAGGGATCAAGGTCTCTGGAGACTAGGAGAGGACAGGCTGGCACCAAGTTCAGACTCTGTCCTCAACGACCCGAGTGAGACATCTGTCCAGTCATCCGTGTGGCAAATCGTACTTTGAGCACTTTGTGACAGCAGACGAAATAGCTGCTGTGAATGTTCCCTGAGCGCTTGTGACCGGCATCACCCACCACTGTGTGCCGGGCCTCCGGGACAGAGACTTCCAGTGTGCAGACTAGGTGGCAGCTGCTGAGGGCCACGCTGGGGGGTCCAGAGTGAAGTTCCCAGCTGCTGGAGAAACGAGAGCTCCGTCTGGGTGCCGGAGACTGCTAGGACACCAGTGCAGCTGGAGCCACCATCAGCCCACGCCAAAGGGTCAAGGCCCCCCCACGTCACAAGGCCGCTCCAGGCTACTCTGCTCTTCTTCCTCCAGCCAGCTCCAGTCGAGAGTCTGAAAGTCGACAGGCAAGTTAAAAAGACAACAGCTACCAACAGACTGCAGGCTGTTTTTCCTCTTCGGGAGGCAACCAGCACAATTTAGAAATAAGTTTAAACCCTTTTATTAGTAACAGACTTGTTATTGCAGGACACCCTGGAACTAAGCTACATGTTCGAAACTGCACAGGATCTTTTCTTTGGACTGGCTCAGAGGCTCTGAGATTTTAGTAGCCCTCGTGGTTCCCAGCACTTATTTTATATGCTCAGGGCAGGCAGGTGGTACCAAGAGCTCATCTCGGCCATTGGTTTCCAGCCTCACCACATGAAATGGCCTGACGAGACTTCCTTTTCCTCTGGCAGAAGTGCAGGCAAGCAGTGAAAGGATCAACACGTGTGGTGCCAGAAGAGCAGCAAGAGACGCAGAAAGCCCACAAGCTGGGGGACAGTCGACTACGTCAGAGGTGACTGAAACCAGCAGAGGTGTCCCCTCCAATGCTTCCGAAACCCCAGGACCTAGGGGAGGTTAGCAGGTGGTTGCATTAGCAGGAAAAGGCCGTGTGCAGATGCAAAGGAATGGTTTAGGGTCCTCTCGGCAGTTTGAGCTTTGTGTCAATGTAACTATGTCTTGGCTAGGTTTTCTTCGGGTTAGTTTCCCTGTAACTAGTACTGCCTGCTGCAGAGCTAAGTCCCCGAGGTGCAGGGCCCATGTCCTGCGTCATCACCACAGACCAGACCAGCACTCGGCACACACAGACGTTCGGCAGTGACGCAGAAGGTGCAGGGAGGGAAGGGCCTGGGGACGATGTCACCTTCCCCATCAGGGTTAAGTGTTGTCGGGATTGAATGAGATGGTGCAATAACATACTTGTAAGCATTCAGTAATACTAGCATTATTATAACAAATGATAAAATATATGTGCTAGAAAATCCTAAGTATATACTGAGCTCGTGGATAACACGGGGTTGCCTTTCCATTCCTTTCGTTTTTTGCTGCAAAAAGAAAGGATGTGGAATAGCTGGGTCCACACAGGCTGTTACCGTGAAACTCCGGTCCTGCCCTCTCATGGTGTCTTGCATGGCACTTGCTAGCTGGGTGCAGAGGGTATGAGCTTCAGCCACCAGTTCCTCACTAAAGAAAATGATCAAACTGTTAGAAAGTGGTCATTGTTACTTATCTGGAGCTGCCGCCACTGCTTTAAAATATGCTAAACAGCTTTCGATGATATTTTAAAAATGAAGTAACAATTATTTTCATGCTAAGCGTCTTAAAACACCATGTCACTGACCAATGATTCCATTCACCTAGTTAATAAGCTCCTCCAGGCAGGACCACTGCTGCCCAAAATGTAAAAGAGCAAAAAGACCTGTTTAATAAAAAAGTTAGAGGTAAAATGGGCTCTTTCTGACTTACCAGATAGCTGAATTTAATTGTCTCCAAACTGCCAAAATCTAATGACAACCCCAAATCACCTGTTTTCCAGTTTTTGCAATGGAAAAGAAAAAATATGCCAAGCAATTTACCACGCTTCCATAGTCCCTTGAGATCTGCTGAAAAGCCAGTTCTGGGAATTGTTTTAATCTAATCTGATCTCTTTCTTTTCTACAATAAGCAGCGCGTGTTTTCTGTCAGGAATGGGTCACAGTGGGCAAAGGGAGCATTTATTAATTAATAAACCACGATCCTTCTCTAACCTCAGCTTTGTGATGTGAGGGACGAGACACCTGTATGCCCAGGCCTACTTTTCTAGAGCTTTGGGGATGTCATGGGAGGGACTATACCAAATACGGGAAGACGGCACCCAGGAACTCCCCTCACTCTGCAAACATGCCATCCTCAGGGAAGGGACTCAGAGCACATTTTTGCTCAGCCTTATCTACAGGACTACTGGCTAAGCCAACGGCCCAGTGCCAGTGGCAGAGAGAACAAAGCAGGCACCAGGCCTCCAGGACAGCACCAGAGGTTGGGAGACATTAAGAATCTAAGGTCACACATGATTAAATACCAAAACAGGTTACAAACACCCCAAAGCAAGAACAGGATTTTTTTTTTTTTTAAGAGACAGGGTCTCTCTCTGCTGTCCAGGCTGGGGTTCCGTGGTAGGATCACAGCTCACTGTAGCCTTCAACTCCTTGGCTCAAACAATCCTCCCACCTCAGCCTCTCGAGTAGCTGGGATTACAGGCAGGTGCCACCATGCCTGGCTAATTTTTTTTTTTTTAAATAAACAGGGTCTTGCTATGCTGCCCAGGTTATTCTCCAACTCCTGGCCTCAAGCAATCCTCCCACCTTGGCCTCCCAAAATGCTGGGATTATAGTGTGAGCCACCATGTCCGGTCCAAGAACAGAATTTTTAGCCACATGTGGTGGCACTTGCCTATGGTCCCGGCTACTTGGGAAGCTGAGGTGCAAGAATCACTTGAGCCGAGAAGTCTGAGGCTGCAGTAAGACACGACTGTGCCAGTGCAGTCCAGCCTGGGCAAATAGAGCAAGACCCTATCTGTTAAAAAAAAAAAAAAGATATTAATATAATTTACATACCTTAAAGTTCACCCAAGGGTTTTAGCATACTTAACAGTTGTACATCCATCACCATACCTAGTTTCAGAACATTTTCATCATCCCCAAAAGAAACCTCGTCCCCATCATCAGTCACTCCCATCTCCCTGCCGCCCCAGGCAGTCGTTAACCCATTTCTATGCCCAGGGATTTGCCTGCGGGACCCCACAGGGCCTGGCACACAGAAGGCACCTGTGGAGCTAAACTCGAAACTAAACAAGCCACAGGAAGAGAGCGACCAGCGTGTGTGGATGGTCGAACTGTGAAGGAGTGGGAACAGAGGGGCTCTGCAGGTGAGAGACCACTGAGGGAGGACACCTGGCGAGCCAGGGCTTGTTAGGCACAGAATGCCCGGCACCACCCCTGTGCTTCCGGTTTAGAAGGTCTCGGGTAGGATCTGAGAACTTGCTTCTGATCTGGATGAGACTTGCAACTGGGCTAGAGCAAGCGGTTTGTAAGAAAGTGGACCAGCCTGGAGAGGCAAGTGAGGTGGCCAAAAATGCCTAAAAAGGCTCAGGCCTGACCCTCTGTAATGCAGGAAGCCACTATTCTTTACTGACCAAGAAACAACTGGGTCACAGCGGTACTGCGTGAAGGTTAATTGGCCCAGAGGAGGCCTGGCAGGGACGGCCAGGAGGTGGAGAAGAAGGCAGAAGCCCTGCCAGGGAAGGCTGTGCTGTCTCCAGCTCACCAGTGGCCTGCTGCGGTCCAGGCAAGGGCAGGGGATGAGCAGGAGGCACTGGGAGG
Organism: Mirza zaza; assembly: GCA_008750895.1. Classification (NCBI taxonomy): domain Eukaryota; kingdom Metazoa; phylum Chordata; class Mammalia; order Primates; family Cheirogaleidae; genus Mirza; species Mirza zaza. The sequence continues at coordinate 56,175 of VSMD01076253.1, forward strand.
CGCTGGGAGGGTGGGTGACTCAGGTGCTGGTGGCAGCAGCCCAAGGGAGCCTGGTTTGGGTGACTCATGGACTATCACAGCACAGTACTGACCAGCACTTCCCAGGTTGCCATCAGCAATCAGCAGTCAGTAATCCAACGCTCGGATAAGAAAACTACCCAGTTGTTGAGTTACAAGGGACTGTGAGAGCAGAATGTCATTTACTTTTGTCCCCACAGGGCCCGGGAGATGCACCAGATACAAAGAGAAGCATGTGCAAAATCGTGAGATGCTTATCCATGACAAACACGTTTCCATCCCTGGGACCTCCTGACCGGCCTGGGATGTCATGCTTGGTGCTGCTAACCATGACTTACCTCTTCTTGGCTGACTCAGGCAAACTGTTGGGGGCTGCAGAGGACTGAGACATCAGCTGACCAGGGTGACTCAGTCGAGAAGCATTCATGCTGTCCGGGCTGCCACTTACAGGACCTCGGACCTTGCTCTTAAGGACAAAGCCAAATAGAAAGTCAATAAAATTTTGGAGCCAAGCGATGAATCAAATTTTGCATTCACTCCACAGTAAATCCTCATGAGACCACCAGCCAGCCGCAAGACACTATAGCTAGTCCTCGAAACCACCAGTCTCCTCGTGTGAGACAACGGCCAGTATGGCTCATCCCGGCCTCAAACGCGTTTCTGTACCAGTATGTCAAGAGTCCAAACGTGAGGAGGCTAGAGTGCCTGCATCTGTTCCTAGGCTTTACTTCATTACTTCGATTCCTTTTCATTAGTTGATAAACTTTTACCAGTAAAGGAAAAGAAGGTGTTTTTACCTTTTCCCAAGAAGACTGGGACATATGAAAAGGTTATGAAACTTTCTGTGAATTACAGCCTCTGGGATAGAGCTGGGAAGAAAACCAAGATGTCCTGACTCTCTGTCCTGGAGGTGCTGCAGTCACTCCACCCCCAAGCCCAGATGACCACCTGGGCTGCTGACTCGCCCGTGCCCCTCCTCCCCTCTCCTGGCAGCCCACAGTCCTTCATCCCTTGGGTCCAAGCCAACCAGCCATCCTGGCACCCAACTGCACCTTCCCTGATTATCCCCCCCAGAGACAGGCTGTCTGCTGCCTGTGCTCCTGCGCCGTGGGCACACTGGCAGCCAGGGACCCTGCCCCAGCCCTGTCCTGTGCACCTCAGCTGCTCAGCTCCCACACCCTGCCAGGGGGCCCTCACTGGCAGTGCTGAGGCCCCCCAAGGGCAAAAATCCACTCTCCCGCTGCCACTAGAGTGATTTCTCTGAAACCCAAATCACTGGGTGTGACCACATCATTCCCACACTTAAGTTCTTTCGATATGACAAGAAAAGACAAATCCTGCAAGGTTTCCTCCATGCTTCGGAAGCAGGGTGGCCAGCGTGGGCCAGCCCTAGCCTGCCTCTGCAGGCTCATCCTCTGAGACGCCCTCTGGCTCCATGCCAGCCTGCAGATGGCTGCCAGAACACACCAGACTCTGCCGGGCCTCCCTGCCTGTGAAGCAATGTCTCTGTCCTAGACTGTCTTCGCTGCCACCCACCCCCCCTGGCTCCTGCTCGCTCTTCAGCGGACGCCCCCTTGTGAATGTTCGCGTTGCTTGGGGACACAGTCTGGATGTTCGCCCCCCAAACCTCATGTTGACAACTGACCCTCGTGTTGGAGGTGTAGATCCCCTGTGGACAGATGAAGGCCCTCCCCGGGGTGGGGGTGAGTGGGCCCTCACCCTCTTAGCGCCCACGAGAGCTGGCTGTTAGAAAGAGCCTGGCCCCTCCCCTGGCGCTGCTTCTCCCTGCACACACCGGCTCCCCTGCGTCCTTCACGGTTGCAGCAGCCCAGAGCTCCCGCCAGAAGCCAAGCAGGTGCTGGCGCCTGGCTCCTTGTCCGTCCTACAGAACTGAGAGCCAAATGAACCTCTTTCTGAATAAATTACCCAGGCTCAGGTGTCACTTCACAGCAAGTGGAGACACGCCCTCGCCTCCAAGGCTGAAGGTGGCGTCCCCTGCTGCATTCCAACAACGGCGTGCTTATGACAGCCGCGCTGCGGCACTTCCTGCCCTGCACCGTGCTCCTGCGTGTCTGTCTGTGCCCCTCACCACACCAAGAGCTCCTCAGAACAGGTGCCGTGCCCTCCCCCGTGCATCTTATTGGGCATGCGGTCGGCACACAATAAATGTCAAACGGATGCAGACACTAGATCAGGCCTCCACTTCCCTGGCCTTTTGGGATGTTCTCCACCCAGGCACCCTCCTCTCTCCTTCTCCCGCTCTCAGGGGAGGCTGCGGCACTCACCCTCCCAAGGCAAGTCCCTCGCTCAAGCTCGTGGTCCCAGCTCTCCGGTTCCCAGAACGGCGTGCGCTGACCGTCACCTCTGCCCTCGACACTGCGCATCTCCTGGCACCCCGCCTCCTCCTGCCTGACCTACAGACGCGCCCCCGTCTCCAGGACCTTTGAACAGCACAGCCGTGTCCTGCTCCCACCTGAGCAACCGTCTCACCCCCGCTTTGCCCCTAAAGGCTGCTGCTGACTCAGTCACTCTCTTCCCGTCCCCATCAACCTCTCTGCAGCCTTTCACAACCGGGCTCACTCCCCCAGCAGCTCTGGCTTCCACGACAGTTTTCACCTGGCCCTGCTCTCCACCCTTACATTTTCTCCCTTGGCATTAGGTGGGATCGCCGCCAGGTTACGACAGTGTGCACAGAAGCACGGTCACCGTGCTGGGAGCAGCAGGCGCAGTGACGGGCCACAGGCCGCGCTGACACGCACGACAGTGGGCTGATCTGGGGGCCCTAAAAAGGATACGTCCATAACCCGATTCCCAGAACCTGTGCACGCGACCTCATTTGGGAAAGGGGTCTTCAGATATGTAACTACAGTAAGGGTCCCAAGATGAGATCGAGTGAGACCCAAACCCCATGTCAGGTGCTCTTATATCAGAGCCCCCGATGAGGGACAGAGAGGTCACGTGAGGACAGAGACCGGAGGGACGCAGCCATACGCCCTGGAACGTTCGGAGCCACCAGAAGCTGAAGGAGGTAGGGGAGGATCCTCCCCTGCCGACACCTGGATTTGGACCTTCTGGCCTCCAGAATTCAGAGAGTGCATCTCTGTTGTTTTAGCCCACCGGGTCTGTGGTAATTTCTCACAGCGGCCACAGGAGAAGTAGCGCACGCAGAAACAAACACAAGCAGCACCAGCCCTGGCCCTGCCCTCCTGCTCACAGAGCACAGAAGGCAACAGCTGAGTGGCTCCGGGCTCGGTAGCCTCCCCCTGGGATGGCGACGGCAGCGCAGGGGCGGAAAGGCCTGAGGAGCCGGCCGGGCGCGCTCGCGCAGGGGCGGAAAGGCCCGAGGAGCCGGCCGGCCGCGCTCGCGCAGGAACGGAAAGGCCCGAGGAGCCGGCGGGGCGCGCTCGCGCAGGGGCGGAAAGGCCCGAGGAGCCGGCCGGGCGCACTCGCGCAGGAACGGAAAGGCCCGAGGAGCCGGCGGGGCGCGATCGCGCAGGAGTGGAAAGGCCCGAGGAGCCGGGCGGGCGCGCTCGCGCAGGGGCGGAAAGGCCCGAGAGCCGGCGGAGCGCACTCGCACAGGGGCGGAAAGGCCCGAGGTGCCGGCGGAGCGCACTCGCGCAGGGGCGGAAAGGCCCGAGGAGCCGGCCGGGCGCGCTCGCGCAGGGGCGGAAAGGCCCGAGGAGCCGGCCGGCCGCGCTCGCGCAGGGGCGGAAAGGCCCGAGGAGCCGGCCGGGCGCACTCGCGCAGGAACGGAAAGGCCCGAGGAGCCGGCGGGGCGCGATCGCGCAGG
>VSMD01076261.1:0-49512 GCA_008750895.1 Mirza zaza
AAAAAAATAATTTAAAAAAAAAAAAAAAAAAAAAGATGGTCTTGCTCTTGCTCAGGCTGGTCTCAAACTCCTGGTCTCAAACGATCCTCCTGTTTCAGCCTCCCCAAGTGCTAGGATTACAGGCAGGAGCCACTGTGCCTGGCCCCATCCATGTACTTTTTACAAGTAACATGCTCAAATCAAAATGCCACAGAAAGGTTAAAAAGATGGCCAAAAGCAAACAAAAAGAAAGCAAGGCAGTATTAATTTCAGGAAGATGAAATGCAATGCTTGCTACCCTTGTATAAATCAGAGGCCGACGCTGAGAAGTCTCTCTCACCATTTTTCATAAGATTAAAACAGAAAAGTTATACTCTCAGGAACACATTGACTTCACTCTCTGGAACATCTTTCTCCAACGGCAATTACCAAATGTTTTAGGGAACGCATCTGGTATACTGTGGCCATCTGTTCAACCAGTTGGAGGCTGAAGCCATGCACAGACTTTGGGTAGAGTTTTTTTCCGAGTTCAGTGTTCTGAGGACAGCCTGGATCAGTGGTCCTCAAATGCGGGTTGCATCAGAACCATCTGGACGACTTTCTAAAACAAAGGTGGCTGGGCCTCATGCCCAGAGTTTCTTAGTCTGGGGACAGAGAATCTGCATTTCTAATAAGTTCCCAGGGGAGGCTGCTACGGCTGGTCCGGGGTGTATACTTTGGGAACCGCTGGGTTAGAAGCTTTATTCCTACTGATCTAAACATCCCCAAACGAATCAAGAAATGGCCCCAGGTGACATTGGATTCCATTAGGTGGGAGGCCCAGGCTCTGTCTGGCTGAAAAGCAAGCCGTGCACTGCAGGGCTAGTGGGTGTGGCCAGCCACATCAGCAGGGGCCCGAGAGTCACCTGCATCACTTGGACGCCCTCAGGAAGGGCCGGCCATGCTCGGGAAGGTTTGAAGACTGTTTGCAGCCCAGAGTGGACGATGTACCAAGGAGCGCACCATCCCTGTGGGTTTCTAGCATATTCTGCTTTCCTCTCTGAGAAAAGACAAAGTCTGCAGCAGTGGGCTCCACGGTGCTCTGCAAAGAGCATCAGATCGATCATCAAGGGCCTGGGTTTTGTTCTCAGCTTTACCACGCATGAGCACAATGACCTTGGCGAATCCCTCAACCTCACTGTACTTTGGTTTTTATTTGTAAAATGAGACATTTGGACAAGAAGCTTTCTGTGGGGGGCCCTTATGATCTAATGTTCTGTGACTCCTTCTAGAATCAAGACTTTAGGGGGAAAAAAAAAGCTCTCTATGATTCTGAGAGCACTCACTCAACAGTTACACTTCTAATGCAGACCATCTGCTACTGTTTCGGATGTGTCATAAACACAACAATGCCATCAGCTGGTGATCTGCGTTCCTTCCTCCCAGCGTGATTAATGATATTCAACCTGCCACCAAGTGCATCAGGAAGAAACCATTTTCCGAGCAAGCCAGTGTGGTAAAGCATGCTGGGCTCCGAGCCTGGGCACGAGAAGTCCAGGAAGAACAAATAGAGATGAGCAGCGCGAGTGGGCAGTGGGCCTGGAGCTGGGTTCAGCCGCGGTGATCTAATCTGACTGCAGGCCTCCCGCTGGGGGCAGAGAGGCTGCCAGGCAGGCACAAGGGTTCCGGGCACTTCCACAGAGGAGTTGTGGGGTAGCAGCAGTTAATATGAAGATGGGTTTCCAGGCAGGCCCTGGAAATCCTCCACGGCCCAGGACAGACGGACAAGAAAGGGGGTTGCAGGGAAGGGCCTCTTCCTGCTGGGGAAGGAGGCAGCTGAGGGGAGCGTGGCCTTTATATTGGGCAGCTCTGGCTGCTCTGACCACCTGCGACCGGTGCCAAGCCTGGTCTCTGCCTGCCTCTCCAGCACACAAACACGTGCCAGCCCTAGAAGCTGACTTTGGGAAGACAGAGCCGGCATCTCTCTGAGCGTCACATCACAGCCCTGCTGAGCTACAGAGAGGTGCGTGTGACAATCTGGAACCCCAGCACCCGATTCCACACATGCATGTGTGCACACACGCACATGTGCTTGCCATAAACACATGCACACACATGCAGAATCTTCAGTGGCTCCCTGTGGCCCTCGGGAATCTCCCACGGGGAGCCACTGACACCCACCTGGAGCTCAGCTTTGCACTCAGAGAGCGCCAAAAGATGGAACTGACCCCTTCGCAGATTCTACTGCAGGTTTGAGGAGAATCAGAGGGGAGAGACATCATTCACCACTCCCCAAAACTCAATCCAAGCCATCCACTGGCTGTTGTTGTTCCTTCTCTCCTAGACTGTCTTCCTGGCAGTACTTTCGCTGGGTCTCTGCATCCACTTTCCCCTATCCTCTCCTGCCACATGCTTTTTCCAGTCTCCCTCCTGCCCCCAGCCCAGCAATCTTTCCACTATGAATAAAATAGTCACCCTAATGGCACCGGGATTCTAGGGCAAGGCAGGGTGGCCTTGCGGTTAAATAACAGCCCCAATTCCTTTACAACTCTCTCTCCTCCCTGCCCCTCCTGCATCCTGCCCTTACCCGGTTGTTACACTGCCGAGCCCACTTCCACATCACATTCCTCTGTTTGTCCCTGCGCCAACTGGACTTGCAACTCTTCCCACCTGGCCTTTCCTGCTCTGAAGTCACCCCATCTGATGCGAACACTTTAACTTGGAAAACAGAAATATGCTTAAATGATTCTCAACCACGACGTTGAAGACTCCTGTGACTTCCTGAAGGGAAGAAAGGATGTCTCTCTCCTCTCTGTCCCCCCAGGTCAGCTGGCAGAGTGTGTGGTTACAAAACGGATGAATGTGCGAATGGAGGAATTAATCGGCAGCCCTCACTGATTAAACCATTTACCTAATCGAAACAAGAGACGGGAAAAAAACAGGCATGGGACCATTTACTAGCACCCAGAGAATCTTCCAACTTCCTTCCGGGCAAAGGTTTTAATCTTGTCTGGCAGTGGGCTTTTAAAAATATGTGTTGTTCAGAACATCCATCCTCTCTCCCTCCACCCAAGCAAAAGTGTGGGAGAATATCCAAATCGTGTTTAGAGAAAGCAGCTTAAAAAAAAACCTGTACAGCTATTCTGAAGCTTCCTAGTGACTCACCGAGTGAGGAGACATTCTGGAAATCACAAGCTCAAGCCATATTGATTTTAGTAACATCTGCTGGACTTGAGTCTCTTGGGTGATTAATGGCATCCCGGTTAAATCTCACGGTTTACCCAGGACTCTGAGGAGCACCATAGTCACAGTACAGCGGTTGCAACGCCTTTCCCTGATAGCAACTTACCCAGCCGGAGTTCCTCGGGGAAAGCAATTTCCGGGTTAGACCTTGGATACCAAAGGAAAGGACAAGCGAAAATGATGATGCAAAGATAAAATAGTTGTCTTCTTTAGAAATCAAGGGAAACGAACAGTATCAGTAGAAAATAAGAAAGAAGATACATGAGGTAGCAATTACTCACACAGCATTTCTATTTTTATAAACTAGATCAGATCATGCCAGGCCCCTGATTAAAACCCTCCAAAGGCTTCTCCCTTGAGCTACGAATAAAACGCTGCCCCCTCGCCCTGGTGGAGAAGGCCTCCATGGCCAGGTGCTGGCCTCCTTCTCTTCCCTCCTCACTGGCTCCGGCGTCCCCGGCTAGCATCTAGTTCCCAGAAAGGGACGCATGCCATCTCCCCTGGGGTCCTTTCATGAACTGCTCCCTCTGAGATAAGAATTCCTCACCCCAACCTGCTCCCCATGCTGGTCCTGCCTGTCATTCGCACCTGCCGTGGGCCCATGTGTCACACTTATGACACCCTATCCAACTTCCTGCATAACACTCTTCACAGGCTCAGGTTCTCTGCTTTTGCTTACTTGGGGGCAGGTTGGTTTTTTTGTCTATCTCTTTACTGTCGTTCGTAAGTGCCACGGCAAGAGGGGTCTTCCCTATGCTGTTCACAACTGATTTCCCTAAACCCAGAACAGCCTCTGGCAAGGAGTTGGCAGCCGGTGAATATTTTTGATTAAATTAAATGTTCGATCTTCAGTATCCTCTATCTATCTTGAAGTCTTATAGAGTAGTGATGTCTAATCTAATAGGAAAAACAACTACCACAGGGTTCAAAATCAAATAACAAGAAATGCTAACTGGAAGGACATTCTAAAGTTCTGTCGTTCTTAAAAAAGCTACGCAGGAAAATCAAGGTATGATGAGCTACAAGAGCAGGGGAAACACTGGTTCCTCCCAAGAATGTTATGAACTGAATGTCTATGTTCCCAAAAATTCATATGTTGAAGCCTTGACTGCCAACCTGATGGTATTGGGAAGTGGGGCCTTTGGGTGGTAATTAGGTCTAGATGATGTGATGATGAGATGGGATCAGGGGGTTGGCATCCTGTAAGGAGAAGAGACCAGAGATCTCTTCCCCCTGCCATGTAAGGACACAGTGAGAAGGTGACTGTCCACAGTTCAGAAAGAGGCCCTGTCACCAGAAGCCAACCACGTTGGCACCCTGACCTTGGACTTCTCAGCCTCAGGACTGTAAGAAATAAATGTCTGGTGTTTAAGCAGCCTAGTCTGTGGTATTTTGTTATGGTCCCTTGAGCTAAGACACAAGATCTCTGACATCCCTACATTACTGCAAAGCAGCCCCTGGGGTGACTTCAAGCTCTGAGCAGTGGTGACAAGAAAGGGAATATAAATGTTGGCCAAGATGACATCCGTCCCTGGTGGCTCAGGAGAGTCCACCAAGACCGCTGTGTGCTCCGAGTATGGAGAAGCCAAGCATGACCCTGGGAGGCTGGAATTGGTTTCTTGCTGGGTCAAACACAGCAAGGTCAGCCCAGAAGGACAGCAGCAGTTCCCTAGGGGCAGGAATCTCATGTTAGAGCAGAGATGCTGCTGTAGGTGACAGGTGCGTGGGCAGAACAGGAGGAAATGGGGACCACTGGTGGCACAGGGCTGGTAGGGGGGCTGCTCTGGAGGAAAACAACCTGCCAAGCCTGTGGGGGGATCTCAAGTAACTCCTGCAAGTGTGCATGGTTTCTCAAGGAACCGTGTGCCCCTGAAGAGCACAAGAGACCTGCACCCCTTGTGCATTCTGAAGTAGGCCCTTGGGATCTGGAGCGAAAGACCCAGGAGGCTGGCAAGGAAGTGTAGGAAAAGGGCCATTTCTCGACCCTATAGATGGCCGGGGGTACTGCCATCACCTCCCAGCGTCCAGATCTAGAATTTAGGGGTTCTACAGCCGATCCCACAACCCCCAACACCTGCAGAGCACTGCACCCTCCTGCCTGCAAAAAGGTGAGACCTAAGCCTTAATCTGTCTGCTACTAATCACTGTGGCTTCTGAGCAAATTCTGACTTCCTCAGTTACCAGAATGAGGAAGGTAATAGCTCTTCTCTCCCTGGGGGGAAAGCAAAAGAGAAAAAGAACATAGGAGCCAAGTTAAAGAGGGCCTGGATCCAGGGATGAGGAGAAGGGGCTGTCTGAGATCCCATTGGACTCAGGGAGTCCTGTGAAGTCCTTTTTGGCCGTGAAGCCCACCAAGGGGAAAGTGAAAGACAAGAGAGAAATGTGGGCAATGTAGCTTGTTATACAATGAAGAAGCTTCCGCAGGGGGAGAACAGAGGTGTCTCCACAGATTGGCCCCTCCACCCCCATCTGGCTGCATCCTGCTGGGAGGGGGTCTTGGGCAGCTGCAGGGCCCAGGAGACTCAGCCACCGGGGAGGCATGCCAGTCCCCACCCCTCCCCGGCCCCAGAGGCATTTCTGTCTCTTCGTATCCTTTGCAAATGAACCACGTGGAGGTCAGGCTCTGGTGGGGGATGCCTCACTGCCCAGATGAAACTGGCCAAAGCAAGAAAGTAACTTTGGCAACTGTAAACCAAGGTGTTTGGATTTGGAGCTGTAGAGAAAGGAAGTCATTGGAGAGACAGAGCCAGGCTGAGCCAGGCAACGACAGGATGAGGGTGTATTTTGGAAAGATTAACCGGATGTCCGGGGATGGAGGCTGGAGAGGTGTGAGACTGGAAGTCATGGTGCTAGTTAGGAGATTTTTGTCAAAAGAGAGGGATGAGATGGGCGTCTAACGAGAGGGGGGTGGAGGAGAGAGGACAGATGGCCGATTTACAATGGCAGATCCATCAGGACCCAGCACCTCTCTCTCAAGGAGGGCACTGCTGACAGCAGGGTCCCAGGTCCCCAAAAAGTGGGGCCCACTGTTCATGAGCACAGAAGGTTCTTACCTCTCAGCTGGCTGACGGCTACCTCTTCAGGTGAGGTTAGACCACGTGGCTTCCCTGGTCCTTCCTAGCCGGGGTACGGTCCACACCCACGTGCTCCCAGAATGCCTCTTAGGGGTGGGCGCACCCACCCCACTGTGCATTCCTGTATTTGAGTCACCCATTTTCCCAACCAGAGCACAAGCTCTCCAGGGCAGGAGTGCCATCTGTCCCGGTCATCACTGCACCCACAGTCCCAGGATGTAGAACGCCGTCAATCCATGTCAGTTTCTCTTACTAAAATTTTCCTACCTGGTTTTTCTCTTAGGAAAAGTTAACTAATATTTTCCAGGGATTAAAAAAAAAATAGCGAAGTGGAGATTGACCATGAGTTGGTAATTGTTCAAGATGGGTGATTGGGAAGTTTATTATATACTATTCTTTCCACTTTTGCAAATGTGTGAAATTTTTCATAATAAAGAGCTAAAAATAAAAATAAAGTGAAACTGCCAAGGGAGGAATAAAAGTTGGAATTCAGGGTTCCCTGGCTTCCAGGGAATGGCTCGATGCATAAGAAGACAACCCAGGCTTTAGTTACAACAATCATCCTTGAAAAACAACACAAACAGCTTAATCAACCCGGGAACAGAGAGAAGGCAGTTTGTGAAGCTTAATTGCCATTTTAATGTGTTTTAATCGCATAGAAATGCTATTTAATGTAGTGTTTCAGTCTCCATTTGCCATTCTGGGAAATCACAGTGTTCAGAAAGAGGAGGCCAGGTTGTAGCGAAAGGAATCTTGGCCCATTTGACAGCGATGAAATATTTCCCTTGACAGCAGACCCGGGCCTCGGGCCTGTTTCTCCTCGCCTCGGCCTCCCCCGCCCAACATGCTGGGAGCCGAGTTGGTGCCCGGCTGTCAGCAGGGAGCGAGGGAACAACGCCCAGGGCAGTACCTGGGCACAGTTCATTACCGGAATAAATGGGGCACAGCCAAAGTGGGCCACTTCCCAGGTGGTAGCGCGTAGGCCCGCACAGACACCCCCAGCCTCGACTGTCTCTCACTCCCGTCTCCGAACGGGCCCCCAAACAGGGAAACAGAATGGAAAAGCAAAGCTGCCCTCCTGAACGTTTCTGCTGGTGACTCCAGCAGACCCAAGCCATTTGTCACAGGCCTGCATCCCTGAGGCCACCACGGCCCACCGAGGCCTTCAGCTTCAGGGCCTCTCTGGGCGGGTTCTGGGTCCTCTTGGTGGTGGTGGACTTGACCTACGACCCTGCACTCTGGGCAGGCTAGAGGTGCCAAGGAATTAGCAGCAGCAGGCGTGACCCAACTAATGGAGGACAGGATTTGGGTGGACAAACTCCCAGTGTCAGGCATATCTAGGGCAACAGATAGTAGGGTGGTGGCTGTCTGGGGCTGGGAGGATGGCGGGGCTCAGGGATGATGGCTAAGAAGTGGGGAAGGGGTTTCTTTTTGCGGTAATGAAAATGTTCTGAAATGGATCGTGGTGATGGCTGCACAATTCCGTGAATAGACTAAAAGCCACTGAATTGTGCACTTTAAATAGAATTATAAGGCTCATTAAAAAACCAGAAGACCCCCAGAGTCCTCTCCTCTCCCGGGGTGATGCTGAAGGATGTTGCACACAGTTTCCCAGGGGGTCCCCAGCAGGGACCCACTCATTAAGCACCCATGGCTTTGCTGGTCCCCTTTCTCCGTGCTCTCAGTGCTTTCTGGAATCAGCTCCCAAATAGATTGCCTGCCCCAAACCCTAGCCTCAGGGTTTTGGGGGGCATCCCAAGCCAAGATACACGCTCTGGTCTGAAGCTTGGCTCCTGCCACAAACTCATTAGCCGCGTGACTTTGGGCAAGTTTAAGGCTCCGGAAGCCAAGCGTTTCCTTAGCTGCAGAAGGGAGATAATTAGCCCACTAGGTAAACATTCTTGTGAGGATTAAATAAGATGGCAAAAATAAATACGCAGAACAGGGCTGAGCACAAGTATCAACGGAGACAGGGGTTAGCGTGAGTGCACACATGCGCCTCTATTTACGATAGGGCACGTTGAAAACATCCTAAGTGGGAAAAACATTTGATACCCAGAACCTGCTGAACATAGTAGCATAGTATGGTCTTCTACCTTAAACGTGCTCAGAACACTCACATTAACTGACCGGTGGACAAAATCATCTATTCCAAAGCCTATTTTATAATCAAGTGTTGAATATATCATGTCATTTATTGAATACTGTATAAAAAGTGAAAAGCAGAATGGTTGTATGGCTACTTAAGGTGTGGTTTCTACTGAATGTGTATCGCTTTTGCACCATTGTAAAGTAGGAAAATCCTAAGTTGAACCATTGTAAGTCAAGCCGCTGTAAGTCAGGAACCATTTGTATTGGCGGGTGGCTGGAAGAGAAAGCAGGTGAGCAGCTGTACACACACACACACACACACACACACACACACAGAGAAAAGTGCACACACAGAGGCACAGGTATTCACGCAAACACAGACAAGTACACACAGAAGCACACGTATATGTGTGTGCACGAGCAGGTGTTCATGGTCTTTTCCTGGGAACTTTTGAAGCTCCAGGACCAGGTAAAAGACTCCACGCACACAACTGTAAAGCTAGGGGCCCCATGACAAGGGAGGTCGTGGGTGTGAGGTTTCCACTGGGGAAGGACCACAGTCCCCTGGAGGGAAGTGAAGCAGGGAGATTGTAAAACCCCTCTAGGTTCCCAGTCTACCAAACCAAGGTTAATGCCTCCAGCTGGGGGGCGGTCTAAGCTGGTCACCTGGTCACCATGCTCCTCAGGGCTGGTGCAGGCAGGGACCTGGGATAATTCCCTAAACTAACAATGACAGCAGCTCCGGTGAAACACCGAGAGTCGGCAAACCAAGCATGAAGACACTGTGTGCTCACCGCTCTGATTTCTAATGAACGCTCTAGCTTCTAAGAAGCCAGAAAAGCGGGCAAATGCTATCACTGTTTAGGTGATTACCTCCAGGTTTCTGTCTTTTAAAAGCCAATTGGAAATTACACAGTGTCACAGATACAAACACAGGACCAGAAATTTTTGCATAATAGAATCTGGATGCTGAATGGCTCTAATATATCCAAGTTGCCAAAGCCTGGACCCAGGATTAGCTGGCTTAACATAATTGCAACAAAGACATAGATACCATTTGCAAACATGCTGATCAAGGTCTTCATTTAGGTTTCATTCATTTCTTCTTCTGCCTGGAAACAAGGTCTCCGGCTCTACAAATCACCCCAGGGAAAGCAGCCAAGAGGAGGAAACGTGGGGCTCACGTATACTGAGTGGGGGGCTGAACCCCCTCAGCAGATCCAACGCCTGGTTACGGGCGGCTCAGCTTCCATCCCATTAGGAGGAGGAAGCCCGGCACAATTAGAATGAGGTGGTTTAATTTCTTTGGGGTAGACTAGTACAGCTTAAAATAGTCAATATTTTGTTTTATCTTCATTGACTTGTCTAATAATGCAGAAAATATCCTCTTTGGGCATTGAACAAAGGAGATTATCCTGTCACACAAGCTTAACAAAGCCTGTGAGCTGAATGCTGATCCCAGGCGTGGGAAACCTGAAATCCCCCTGCTTCAGACAATTAGGCTTATCAAGGACAGAGAAGCTTCCTGTGCCCTCCCCCACCCCTCATCCAGACTACTGCCTCCCGCCACATGACCCCTCCCCACCTCTGTGCAAGCCTGCAACCGTCCAGATCACTCTTCCACCCCATAGGTAATGGACAGGTGATCAGAAGATGCAAATGACAACTGCGTTAAAGGGACACAGCTCCCAGATGAAGCGACACACTGGCTCAGAGCCCGGCGGTGCCCACGGACACAGGCGGCTTTAATGTGCTTGGTGTGCCAAGGCCAGCCTACAAAAATTTCAGCCTCCAGGGGGTCTGAGGGGGCCGTGGGTAAGTGTTTCCTGCCAGGCGGCTGTTCCAGCAGAACTATTTCAAAATTATTCTGGACCTATGACAAACTTTTCTCCAGAAATCACCGAGGTTGTATTCACAGACGCCAGTGTTTCTCTCATTTTGGCTGAATTTAATTTGCATTGTCCATAAAAATAAATGACCAAATAACTTCAGGATCAAAACTGTGCATCAGAGCAGGAGAGGAGGGGGCTGGGGAATGGGGGGCACCTAACTTTAGACCCTCTCGTGCACCAAATGTGCTTTTGAATCCTTCCTTCATGCCCCAGCTGGTGTCCTCCTGTTTGGCTTTTCTCCCCAGAACTGTAAATTCCAACTTTATTTTTTTTAATTGATACATAATATTTGTACATATTTATGGGGTACATGCGCTATTTTGTAATGATCTGAGCCACCATGCCATCCAACAATCCCACTTATTAGGTATTTATCCAAAGGAAAGGAAATCAGTACATCAAAGGAATACTTCTCGTTTGGTTTTGGTTCTTGGCTTTACTTTAGCCAAGAGACAGAAAAAGAGAAACCAAGGCAATGAAGCCTGTGGCTTCCCCACTTCAAGTGTAAATAAGGCTTATTGCAGAGCACAGAGAAATGTCAGGTTGGACAGAGACATGACTGCTTGGTGCCACAAAAGCAGAAGTCATCATTTCTTTCTCTCTGTGTCCTCACGTTTTTTTACCTAGTTCTCTGATGGAGAGCCCTCAAGGGGCTTGCATTCAGGGGGGAAATGTATTCAAACAGGCACACAATTAACAGTAGAGCCACTGGAGCTGGACATTGAAGGAGAGGCACATGGCACTCTAAGAGCATATGACGGAGGAATCTAACCTCGTCTGGAGTGCCAGCAAGGTCCCCCTGGAGGGCTGACTGCTGCTTCAAGATGAGAAAGAATTCACTGGAGGAAGAGGGAAGAGAAGATATCCCAATAGCAGGACTGGCATGTGCAAAGGGCCGGTGGCAGAGGCGGATGTGGGAAGAAGAAGAGGAGGAAGTCTGTAAGGTGAGAGCAAACATCACAAGGGATGAAACTGTTTGAGCTGGGGCTGGAAAGGAAGACGATGCCAGGGCACACAGGGCCCTGTGGGCCAAGTAAAAGACTGGGCTCTTATGCCTGAAAGGCCAGGGAAGCTTCTGTATCATGCTGTATATAAACACTCAAGCATGGGCATTGGGCAGGGGTGGGGTGGGGGGCGTGATCCAATCTGCATTTTGACAAAAACTCTGGGGCTGTAGTTTGGGCCATAAATTAGAGAATGTCAGGTGGGCAAGGAGGGAAACCAGTCAGAAGGCTTCAGCACACATCCAAGGGACAGATGATGACAGCATGGCCTGGGGTGGCTGCAGCAGAGTGACAGAGAGGCAGGGAGATTTGAGAGGTATTCAGGACAGCAGATGGGCCACATTGCATGAGAGACAGAGGGGTGTCCAAGGTGATGTTTCTGGCTGGGCCAAGGGGCCCCAGCACTTCTGTGGTTTCCTCCATGCTCAGGGGCTGCTCCTTCACACTCGCCATCACTATGCCTTCTCTGCATGTTTGCATTCCTTAGGGCCCCTTTTCTCTCTGTGTCACTCTCTCTGTGTCTCTCTCTCAGCGTCTCCTTTTCTCTCTGTGTCACTACACGTTTCCCCTAAGTGACCTCTGCAGCCCCGTGGGTTTAAATAACACTGAGCTCCTGAATCTCTAACTCCAGCCCTGATTCCTGCAGACTCCTATATCTGCCATCGACTCACCATTTCCGCATGAATGTCCAATAGGTGTCTCAGATTAACACAGCCAGAATAAAACTCTTAATTCACCCCCGCCCCTGCACAACGGACCTCCCCCTGCAAGTCTCTGCCGGGTCAGGAAATAGCACCATCACCCTGCTGCTCGAGCAAGGCTTAGGGCTCATTCCCAATTATCCCCTTGTTCTCCCCCACGTTTAATGTATCCACAAATTCTATTAACAGCAGCTCCAAAACATGCCCCAACACACCCAGTTCTCTCTGATGTCATAGTTACTCCAGCCCAACCATACCAGGGCAGCCTCTTCACTGATCCCCTGGCCTCCACTGGGGTCCCCACAGAAGCCCCTGAGGAATCTTTTTCAGGCAGATTATGTCACATCCCTGCTTACACCCCATCAAGACTTCCATCCCACGGAGGACATGATCTGAGTCCCAGCCCCAGCTGCCCTGCGTGTTCTGGCCCCTGCCTGCCTATTTGTGCCACCTCCGACCATCAACCCCCCACACACCCTCTAGGGCAGCGGTCCCCAGTATTTTTGGCACCAGGGATCGGTTTCATGGAAGACAATTTTTTCCGTGGACCAGGTGTGGGGGAGGCGGAGCGGTTGTCAATACAGATGAAGCTTTCGCTCGCCTGCAGCTCGCCTCCGGCTGCACAGCCCAGGTTCCTAACAGGCCATGGACTGATACTAGTCTGTGGCCTGGGGGTTGGGGACCGCAGCTCTAGGGCACACAGTGGACTCCAGTGAGCTCCCTCCTCCCTCTGAGATCATGCTCCCACCCTGGGGTCTCCTCGTCACTGTTCTCCCTGCCACGAATGTTCTTGCTACCTAATCTCTACATGGTGGCTGGGTTTTAGTTTTGTAACTGCTTTTTTGAGACATAATTCATAATTCATCACACCATTCACTTATTTGAAGTCTACAATTCAATGATCTTCAACATATTCACAGAGCTGTGAAAGCCTCACCACAGTAGATTTTAGAACATGCACATTAGCAGTCACTCTTCATTTCCCCCAACCCCCAGCCCTGCACAACACCACAATGAACTTTCTGTCACTGTAGACTTATCTTTTGTGGACATTTCCTCTCAATGGAGCTACCTACTGTGTGGTTTTTTGTGACCAGCCTCTCTCCCTGTAATGTTTTCAAGATTCATGCATGTTGTAGCATGTCAGAACTTCATTCCTTTTTATTGCATGGCGTGTGTGTGTAGCAGTGACAACCGACATGTGAATGTGGAGGAAACTGCCTTGCTTGGCGGGAGAAAAGAAGAAAAGTCTTGGCTTGCGTCTTGGAGAATTTTGGCATTTAATGGTTAGGGACAGAAGGATGGAAGGAGGGGGAAGAAGGGGCCCAGGAAGGAGGAAGAGAACTGAAAGAGTCCAGATGAGGGCGACACGGTGGACACCAAGGAATTGGGCACTTCAAGGTGGGTGGGCAGCAGTGTGCAGAGGACGGATCACCTAGGAAGAGCCATTTCTGCACATGACGGGGCAAAAGGCACCCTGGGTATGTCTGGGTGTATTAAAACAACATATTTGCTCACAAATTTTGCTCACATTTCCACGATTTGGGCAGGGCACTGTAAGGATGGCTTGGCTCTGCTCTACTCAGAGTCAGGTGGGCAGTTCCGAGGCTGGGAACTGGAATCACTGAGAGCATTCCTCACATCCCTGTCTGCTAGCAGATACTGGGGAGACTTGAACAGCTGGGCTGAACAGCAGGGTGGGAGGAGCTCCTTGGGCATTTGTCTCTGTGTCTAGGGTTCCTCTCTGCATGTCTTCCCAGTGGGATGGCTTTGAGGAAACCAGCTCAAGGCTCCCAAGTCGGGTGGAGAGAGACACACAGACAGACACACAATTTGCCTGCTAGGATGTTCCCCTCAAAGTCAGGCAGCAACACATCGGCCATGTTCTAATGGCTGAGGCAATAGCAAAAGTTCTCCCAATTTCAAGTGGATGAACTTGTACCCTCCTATCTTAATGGAGGGCTGTCAGCATCACACTGTAAGAAGACTATGAGCAATGGAATCTATAGCGGCGTGATCTCCAGGAAAGACAATTTGCCCCAGGAATCCACAGGATGTGAGGAATGGACACAGCAGAAGTTGGGAAGATTGGATATCACAGGCAAGATAAATGATGTTGGCAAACAGGAGATCTATTTGCTTTGTTTTGCTTTGTGTGTTAGTGCAAGAGCATGCTGAAAGGCCAGTGGGAAAGACCCGTTTGGGAGGGAAAGGTTGCATAGACAAGAGAGCATGGGGACCACAGATAAACAGTGCAAAGTGCCCGCAAAGACAGGGGATGGGATATCGAATGCAAAGGACGGAAGTGGCTTGGGAGGAGACAGCGTTCCTCTCGTGTAATGGGAGGGAAGTAACATTTCTTAAGCTTGTCTTTGCAACCTGGAGGATGAGCAGGTTCCTGGGACATGGCTCCTGCTTCCTCTCTGCAATGGGAGATGCCATTATTTGCAGCAAGGAAGAGGGAGGAAGGAAGTCGCAGGTTTGAGCAGAGTGGCCAAGCTGTGCACCACTCACTTCGACAATCAGAACTGCCTTGCCCACTGTCAGAGGGCAGAGGGCTGCTTGAGGTTGGTGATCTGGAGCCCGTGTGCCCTGATGTGAGTGTCCCTGGCAACACTCAGGACATGCACTTGGGCAGGAGAAGACCCGTCCAGGCTTGAGACTTTGCCATGTGTGTACAACAACAACAACAACAAAAACAACAGGCAGACAAGAGCACTGAGTGCATAGCAATCATGTGATTGCAATGACAAACCCTGGAACCTAAACTAGATAAGGAGACAGTGATGAAAGAGCCATGAGAGAAAGAGCAGGCAATATGCTGCAGGTGCCACTATCAAAGGACACTCGGAGCCGGGAAGGCAGTGGGACAAGCAAAGAAGTGGCTGGGAGGTGAATGTCTGAATTACTGCTCTGCAGGTCCGAATTACAAGCTCCAGAATGTTGGCCACAGCCAAGTGCAGGAGGTAAAGGGAAAGCAGGAAGTCGACACTCGGACAGGCAAGCAGGTTAGACGGGACATCCCCATGGGCGGTGAAGTCACCCACGATGGTGGTAGGGTGGAGAGTGGAGGAGGACCATGATTAGAATTGGCCTTGGCTGAGTTCAAAACCACTGTGCAGTCAACATTTACTACTCGGAATAACAGGGGGCTTCTGAACAAATCAGAGAATCTTTACTGAGTGCCAGCTGTTTTCAGAGCCCTTTGCTAAATGGCATGAGGAGACGCAAACACACAAAAATATTTTAATAGACATTCAAGACTGTAATAAGACAGACAGTGCAAAGCAATGCAATGAATTGTCAATAATTGCTCTAGGAAATTGACAGGAGAAAGCAATCAATGGGATGGTGGAGTCAGGGTTGGATTTACAAAGGAAGAATGTGGATATAAAATGGCACTAAAGGAGCAGGTAAAATCTGGATAGTGGAGAAAAATCGGGAGCACCTTCCAGGCAGATGGGGGCCAGAGCAAATGGTCTTGTTTGCAACATGTTCTGAGTGTACAGATGCTTTTCCCTGGAATCTTTAGAGGACGCATAATAAAATGATTATGTCGTTAAGGAAAATGCTGCTATATGCGGTATTTTCTCTCCCTGTGATCTGAGCCTACATTCTACACACACGAGGTTCACATTGTACTGAGTATCTCCCACTCACAGTATCGTCTACAAATGAACATTATCTGAGATTAGAAATGCTATCAGCTCATGCAACAGACCAGTAAACTATGACCCCTCCCGCCCACTCTACCCGAACTGGGGCCTCTATGCAGGTACTGGTATTAAGATGCAGGAAAGGAGACCATCTGACAATGAAATGCCATCCAATTAAATGGTAGTGAACTTGGACTTGAGGTCTGGAGATGAAAAAAATAATGCTTCACTGTCCTTCTGTCTTCAGATCATCTGAAGAAAATACTTCTGCCGAAAGAGTTGCTATGGAGATTCACAAAGTATTCCAATGTCCTGCGGGTCAGCCTTACAGGTAGGGTTGGCAGAGCACAGATTTCAAAGAAAATATCAACAGATGCTCTTAGCATCAAATGTCACCCTGTCCTCAAAGATAGCTTAACTCGGAGCTTTTGCATTTTTACAGAACCACAGAACCTCAGGGTTAGGAGCACCTTAAATGTCATCTATTTCAACCCTATTCATCTCTTTGACGCAGTTATCTGGCTCCTGCTCAAATGTTCATCTCCAGGGTTTTCAGAGGCAGCTCAATCGTGCTCACCGTGCTGTTTCACGGAGAGGCCAAAGGGTCGTCTCCTCCGGGGCCCCACAGCCGGATTCAGATCTTCCGATTCCAGCCACCTTAACTCTGGGCAAAAGTTCATGTCCTCCTTGCACCCTCCATCCTCCTCTGCCCTCCCAAACCCGTAAATATGACATTTTCAGTCCTGGCTTGGATATATCAATTCCATTCACTGACTCCAGCCATGCGGCTAAACATTCACCTCCTGTATATTTTTCTCCTCCTTTGGTATAGAGCCCTTTCTCTCTTTCATATCACACAAAAGTAACCCACATTTGTGGTAGAAAATTTGGCAAATACAGTTAAGAAATTTTTTTAAACAGTACTCGCCCATCTTCTTGCCCGCAGCGATATCCTCCGCCACCATACCGTGCTCTGTCACCTCAGAGTTTTTTGCTTGCACAGATAACAGTCAGTCACAATGTCACATGCATGCACATACACACGTTCGCTTAAAATCAAATCATGCTGCGCTTTCTGTTTTGCAAACTGTCTTTTTCACGGAATGACAGTGGGCTGTGGATGTTCTTCTTCCCCCAAGTCTCAGCCATCTGCAGGACGAATGCAAAGTGCACCTGGGTTCCCAGTGCTTCCTGTTCCTGCTGGGGTCCCTGCAGATGGTGCCTCTGTGAATTCCGGCACTGCCATTCAAGATCGGCAATGACAGCAGGAGTGGGCAGCAGCAGATGTCACCAACCTGGGCAGGCTGTGCACAGCGTGAGCTCCAGGGGAGCGGCACTCTTCCCCGGGGGCTGGGGGTGGGGTTCACATGTGATGAACTGTTATGGGCTAAATCATGTCCCCCCAAATTCATATGTTGAGTCCTAACCCCCAGTACATCACACTGTTAATGTATTTGGAGATAGGGTTCTAAAGAGGTAATTGAGTTAAAAGGAGGTCGTTAAGGTGGGCCCCAATCCAATATGACTGGTGTCCTTATGAGAAGAGGTTAGGACACAGACACACACAGAGCTCACCATCTGAGGACCCAGAGAGAAGACGGCCACCTACAAGCGAGGCAGAGAGAAACCAACTCCATTGATACCTTGATTTCAAGAGTTCTAGCCTCCAGGGTTGTGAAAAATTAAACGTCTGTGGTTTCAACCAGTCAGTCTGTGCTTCGGCACCCAATTTGTGCTCCGTGTGTTACGGCTGCCGGAGCAGACCGGTGCATGGAGGAAGATTGGCTCGCTGCAGATAGAAACGTCCAGTGACTCGGTACATCCAGCCCCTGCTCCCGCTTGGAGGGTATGGACCTGCAGCTCACTCTTTGGGCAAATCTCCTAACTTGCAGGGCATTTTCAGTGGTCACTTGGCTGATCGGTGAGAATGCCAACCTCACTCTGCTTCAGAGCCCTTGGCCCTTCCCCAGGGCCGCTGGAGGCGTGCGACAGGAAAGAGGGCACTGTCTGGCTCTGACGCACCTCTTCCTCCCCCTCCTTCATGGCCTAAGTGCTCCACTCCTCAGGGGGGGGTCTGGGGGCAGCGGGGCGGAAGGGCAGGAAGGCGGATATGGTTTCTGTTACTGGATGATGTCGGTGCTGGGGACCGTCCTGCCCTCACTTCAGCTCCCTTTGATTCAAGCTGTGGCTAGTGGCCTCTAGCGGCCTTATCAATGTGTGGCCACTAAACAGCTCATGTGCCATGCAGTTTGTCTGGGAAGATGCTCCCCTCCAGTGCTAACGATCCCTCCCCAACCTCCACGCCCCACATGAGAGACAGCTGAGCCTCCCACTGGCCCGTCAGCGCTGCTGGCCGGCAGACGCTCTGGGTCAGGCTCTGGGCTGCTGGCCCTGCAGCCGCCTGGGCATTCCCAGTGAGCCCCGGCCCTGCCCACCTCGGGCCCCTCATACTCAAGTCCTAGAAGCCGCTGAAGTCCCCTTTCCTGTGCTCTAATGATTTGGCAACTGGGATGGGCTCCCACTATTGTTTCCCAAGCACACGGTACGTGACCCCTTCTTCCCCAGTGACACTCATTGGCCACTAGGCTTCCCGTTTCTATCAGCCTCTGGACCATAAGTAGACCCCCCCTGCAATCCTCTCCTTCTGACTCTGCAACCCCCTACACACTTAGAGAGAGGATGGGGGGTGATCATAACATGCAGGAGAGACATTATTATTATGTCCCATTCAAGCGCCTGGTCATCCAGCACCCTCGGGTTACTGGGGATGTACAAGGCACACGCTCCCTTTCCAGGCCCAGTCAGGGGCTCAGTGGTGACGGGCCCGGCCTCCGGGGGTGAGACCCTGGCTCTGCACCTAAATCCAGCTCTGCCACCTGCTGGCCCTGAGCAAGCTACTTAGCCTCTTTGTTCTCGTCTGTAAAATAAAGGTCACGATAAGAAGGATTATGGTTCTCACTGGCTGGTTTTGAGTAATAATGAGTCACTGGTCAATCAAAAGAGGTCAGCACAGTCAGTGCCGGGCACAAGTAGGTGCTCAACAAAGACAACATTATCCTTGTCACTGTCACCACTACTACCCCACAGGGCACAGGGTTCAGGAGTACAGCCTTTCCTTGGCCTCTCTCTGTTTTATCAAAAAGCTGATGGGCTTCGTTCTTCTCTGAGAGTTAACAGCTGGAAACATCCATCCATGTGTCAACAGTAAGGTCTCTGTGTGTGTGTGTGTGTGTGTGTGCGCGCGTGCATGTGTGTGAGAGAGAGAGACTGGACATCTGATAGAATTAAGTGGAAATATGTGAGTTATTCAGAGCAAAGGCAAAAGCAGGAACAGGGATGGGGTGAGGAGGATGGGATAGATGGGAGGAAACAGGCTGATCAAAGCTAGTTTCCTCTCTTTACCAGGTGAGCAGAATTCCTCAAGGTGAAGGTGAACTGGGGCCCAGGCAAGAACATCCCAACAATCTGAGCAATGACATAGGTGATCTGGCACAGCCGTGCTGGGCTGAAGAGATCAACTCTATACTCACTGCCCCAGAGGACAAGCCCCTGAGTACCCCGAGAGGCACTGGCTGGTCCTGGGTGACAAGGCCATGCTGTGCTCATCTTTGCCCCAGCACCCAGCCTGGTCCCTGCCTGCGACCTGCCTGAATTGAAGCATGCATCAAAGCTATTCACTCTAGAAACTGACTCTTTCAACTAAAATATGTATTTATTTTAGTCATGCAATTTATTTGCATACAAGTGGACATCTGGGGGCTGAGAGAGACCCATCCGCAGCATGTGAACTAAAGAATGCTAAAGGGGGAACCCCAGCCCCTAAATCTTCCCACACCACTGCTCTGGCCCATCGTAGTCCCCCAATCTCTCCATCCAGGTCATTCCCTAAAGATAAAACTCCCATGGGAATGGAAGCAAAGGGGAAGGATGACAGATGACAGCTGCGTGCGTGTCAAGTACTTGATATTACCAAACTGAATTCTCACACAGTTCTATGAAATTGTATTGTCTCCATTTTACAGACTGATAAACTGAGAGATCTGAAGTAACCTGCCCAGTTTCTAGCCAATTTACTTTTTGAATTCGAGTCCACCTGCCACCAAAGCTCTCTCTTCTGCTCTGCCAGGGAAGAGCCACTGCCCATCGGAGGCCTTGGTGAGAACACCGTGAATTAGGACGCTGGCTCCTTGCATGGCCTGAGTGTGACGCCAAAGGACAGAGGGTTTCCATGGGTGCCGGGGCCGGAATATTCGAGCACAGGGCGCATCTCAGGAAGGCGGGTGCAAGTGAGAGGCTCCTGGCAGCTCTTGGGGTGGGGAGAGAAACTTAAACAGGCCCAGACATTTCTGGACCAGGAACACTGTGTTCCAGCTCATGCTTCTAGAGGGACGATGTCAGCATGGGTTTCTGTAGGTCACGGCTTCTCAAGGTGAGGCCCTCAGACCAGCAACATCAGCATCCACTGGTGGCTTGTTAGCAATGAACATTCTCAGGCCTACCTTTGACCTACTGAACCAGAAACTCTGGGCTGGGGCTCAAAAATCAGCTCTTGAACAAGCCCTCCAGGTGATGCGATATTCACTCGAGTTTGAGAACAGCTAGTCTAGGTCAGAACCTTCTTCTCTGGATGGCATCAGGGTGGGCTGGCGTCTGCCTAAGGCCACTTAAGCAAGCTGACCTGCCTGGGCTGATAAGGGGCCCTGCTTCTCCACACAGGCACAGATAGTGGATTAATTCCTTGGGGTCTGCAGCTGCCTTAAATCTTCCTCGGAACAAGGCAGGGTACAAACATATAAATAATGGCGTGTGCCTCCCTGCCGCGGTGGCCCGCACTACAAATCACAAGCTGCAGGATGCAACTGGTGGAGAGAAGGCGTCTCGCCAGCTTCTGACATTCCCCACCTAAGAAAAAATGAAGGCCACTTGCACAACCCCCTCCCGACCCCTGCACCCCCTCACCGCCAGCTACTCGATATTAACAAGAAGCTCCAGAATGAGCATGAGACAGAGCCCAGGGGCCGGACGGGCAGCATTTTGGAGGGACCGGCTCCCCTTGCCCAGGGAACACCAACCCCATCTGGCCTCACTTGATCCTGGAGCTGTTCCCCTCTGCCTATATGTCCCCAGTGTGCACGACAAACACTTATAAGGGGCTTAATATCATGCTAACTCCTTGCGTACTTGATCTCTCATCCAGTTCTTACAACAACCCTCCGTGATTGCTGCTGTGATCCTCTTTTCACAGATGAAGCAACAGCTCAGAGCAGTTAAGTCGCTAACTACGGCGAACATCTGACTCCAAAGCCTGCTGATCATATCAATTCGTCTGTCTTGTCTCAACCTCCTGATCTTATTTCAGGTTTCCAGGCCGAATTCTGTCCTCACCTGTGTGAGTGCGGTGTGAATAAGGCATTTCAAGGAGATATTCAGGACTCCATGTCCAGCGGACCCACCTCTGATCTGGTTCTATGTCAAGGTTCTCCGAGTGTGGCCCCCAGACCAGCAGCATATGGGAATGTGCTTAAAAGGCAAATCTGGGCCCCACTCACCCCTGACGTGCTGAATGAGAAAATCCAGGGTTGGAGCTAGCAACCATGTCCCAGCCAGCCCTCCAGGTGATCCTGACGCCACTCCTGTTTGGGAAGCGCGGCTCCAGCTCGTGTTCTAGCGAGTAACGGGTCCTGTTCTGCTCACTGTGCGGAATGTGCTTTCGTCTGCAAAGTTTCTCCACATTTCCCGCAGCACAGACTGGAAGGCCTCCCCTGAAGTCCCGCCGGCTGAGGTGCTGGGTCTTGCTCTCTGCTACAAGTGTCCATCAGCTTGCCTGCCTGTCACCCTATATTGTCACCGCAGCATGTCCCCAGGTTCCTTCCTCACTCTGCTTGCTGCTCCTTGTCTATACCGTCTGTGGCTCGCTTCTTGCCTCGACTCTTCTTGCTGCTTAGCCCCCAATTATTCCCTGGACCCTAGATGGGCTTTTGCTTCTCGTTTCCAAGTTTCTGAGCCATCTGCTCTGGTTTCCAGATTCAAGCTGCTCCTGGTCCACTCTATTCCACATAAGTTAATCATGGCCAGGAAAATATACTGTTAACAAATCCATGTTGTCTGTCTTCTAGCAAACTTAGCAAAAGACTGGGAAATGCCAAAGGGGAAGAAACTTCAGCACCCCGACTCTTATGTCATGTCTTTGGGAGCAGGCTCTGAAATGGAAATTTGGGTGCAGGGAGTGAGGGAGGCAGATTGAGCAGAAGAGAGGTTGAACGACGATGCGGTTGCAACAGAGGCCTCAGCTGATCCCCTGGGCAGAGCTGCATGTTAGAGACGTCCTGAATCAGACCAGGGGGCTGGACCTACATGTGCCTGAATATGCAGGAGATGGGGACATACTTGGGAAGGGCATGATCTTGGGCAAGGTAGCACCAGTCAGTCATCGTGATGCCCAGAGAGGGAGAGAGGGACTGGGCTGTGAGCTGCCAGCAGGCAACATTCCCACCAGCTGGAGGAACGAGCCCCTTGGTCTTGAAGGGACATCTTGGGGATGTGTCACAGCCTCCATGCAGCACTGCTGTGCAACAAGAGACTTCTGCAGTTGTGAGAAGCGTGAGCTGTGGTTCACGCTGAAAGGTCTCAACAATCCAGGAAGTCACGAAAATCTGTCACCACAAGTAAAGTCAAGACCAGGGAGGACATACATCAAGTCCACCAGTTCTATTGCAAGTTGGTAGCCGGGGCTTTATTTGTTCTACTAACATAAAATCTGGGTCAGGGAAATGCCATTTTGCTCCGACCAGGGAAAGGTGACAATTAGATTATGAATTCCTTAAGAAGAGGGACAACACCTCATGGTGACCACACAGCCCACATGATTTCTGGTAGACAAAGAAAATACTCAGCTGGCCTTTGCAGAACAGAGAATGGATGACAACGAATCTGAAAACTGTCAGAAGACATGGGGGGTATTCGAGGGCGCTACAATGACAGCAAATGACAAGGCCAGGAACCATGTCTTAGCTCCGTCTGTTCCTTCACTGTAGCATAGGAGGTGTTTTGGGGGCACAAAATGGGAATAGATACAGCGGATACTCTAAGGACCAGCTCCGCTAAGCCATGAGAGAGTCCAGGCGAAAGGCAGTCGGGCTGCCTTCCAGCGATGGCACCGGAGCAAAGCACCAGCTACGAGGCACATTCTAGAGGACAGAGTCTGAATCACAGTGTACAACCAGAAGCTAGGACTGTCACACCTGTGGTCGAGCCGCAAGCAGAGGCCAAAGCAAGGCCTAAGATTAGTGAGCTAGAGGAACAAAAATGCCCAAAGCTGGGCGCCCAAAGTATCAGTCACGGTTTGACATGAGAAGCAGAACCACTAGGAAGTCTATCTATACAGTCATGCATCGCAGAGTGACATTTTGGCCAATGACAGACCACACATACGACAGTGGCCCCATGAGACTGCAGTGGAGCTGAAAAATTCCTATCGCCTCGTCTGCCGTAACATCACGCAATGCACGACTCACACGTCTGCAGTGAAGCTGGTGTAAACACACCTACTGTGCTGCCAGTTATACAAAAGCATCTCACATGCAATTATGTAGAGTACATAATACTTGATGATGACAGTAAATGACTGTTACAGGTTTACGCATTTCCTATACTATACTTTTTATAGTTATTTTTAAAGTGTACTTCCTCTATTTGTTAAAAAAAAGTTAACCACGAAACAGCCTCAGGCAGGTTCTTCACGAGGTATCCAGAAGAAGGAACTGTCATCACAAGAGATGACAGCTCCATCCATGCCTTTTACTGCCCTGGACAACCTTCCAGGGGGACAGATGTGGAGGTGGCAGACGGTGACCTTGATGATCTTGACACTGTGGAGGCTTAGGCCAACGTGTGTGTTTGTTTCCTAATTTTTAACGAAAAAGTTTAAAAAAATAAAAAATAAAAACAAATAATCTTAAAAATAGAAAAAGTTTACAGAATAAGGATATAAAGAGAGAAATTTTTTTGTAAAGCTATACAATGTGTTTGTGTTTTAAAAAGCTAAGTGTTATCACAAAAAAAGTCAAAAAGTTTAAAACAAGTAAAAAGTGTATAAAGTAAAAAGGTTACAATAAGCTAAGCTTAATTTATTATTGGAGCAAAATTTTCTTTTATAAATTAGTGTAGCCTAAGTGTGCAGTGTTTGTAGAGTCTACAGCAGTGATGTCCACTGTAACGTCACATTCACTTGCCACTCACTCACTGGAGCAACTTCCAGAGCAACTTCCATTCATGGTAAGTGCCCTAGACAGGTGCACCATTTTTTTAATTTTTTGTACCATATTTTTACTGTACCTTTTCTGTGTTTGGATACACAACCGTTGTGTTACAGTAGCCTACAGTATTCAGTACAGTGACGTGCTGCACAGATTGTAGCCTAGGAGCCACAGATGACCCCATGTGGCCTAGGTGTGTAATAGGTTACACCATCTGGCTCTAGAATAGTACACTCTACGGTGTTCACACAACGGCCGAATCACCTAACAATGCATTTCTCAGAACACATCCCTGTCAATAAGTGACACAGGACTATAAAAATACACGTGTATCTATCCATATTTGTACACACATACACCGCTCAGTGCAGGGATTTGACCTCATGCAACCTCGGGAGCTGGTTCAGCAGCTTGTGGAAGGCTGTTGTCTTTACATCTGATGCTAGCACTGGAGTCCACAGGGCAGTCAGGAAGGGGAGATGATGGAGACAAAGTAGGACATCGAGAACAAGCTGGAACCCACCAAGCTGAGCTGGAGCCCTCCAGGGTGAATGAAACCAAAGTGTCTTCTCACTTTTGACCTTGGATTTTGTGGATCTTGCAGAAGCCTAAGCCCTTTGTGATGGAGCTAGACACACACAGGCCCAGGCAGGAGAAGCTCAAGGGGCCACAGGGGCAGGTGGAGCCAGCAGGTGAGTGACAATGTGTGCGAGCTGCCAGGTGGCTGCTGCTTCATCTCTGCCTTCCATATCCTCCTTAGACACCCCTCCTGAGGTCCACCCTACCGGAAAGCACACGGGGAAGAGAATTCTGGGAAGTGTTCTTTAGCCAGGCCAAGAAGACAGGTGACCAGGCCACCACACCCAGCTGTCCTCTAAGCTCAGTCCATTGGGAGGATGTGTTAAGTGGCCTTGGAAGGCCACTTAACACATCTTAACACACACAAGCTGCTTCCCAAGAAAATGCACAAGTTTGGTACAAAGTGGGGATGCGGGGAGAGAATACGCAGAGGGTGGAGGTGACAGCCAGCCCAGGGTGTGGTCTGTCTTAGTGTCGTCCCAGGCAGGCTGCAAAGGCTCCCTCCCTCTGAGGCTCTGTGCTGACCGGGCCACCATGAAAGGGCTCATTCAGGAAAATCTCTCTTGGGTTTGAAAGCAAAAGGCTGTAGTGGGATTGGCTCTAGCTACTTCGGCAATGATGACAACGGTCAATGTCAAGGTCCTTGACATCAGACACCAATGGCTGACTAGGGGACAACATGTGTCACCAAAACAAACTTTGGTGAGTCTGGAAAGATGTGCCTATCACAGGCACTGTACTGCCCATGGCATCAGCTGTTTGGGACAACAGCAGATGTCACATGGGAGTAGGACAGGAATGCGGAGGGCATCCAACTGGTGGCCAAGCGGACTGACTGCAGAGATCCTGCCTGGGAGAGAAGAGGCAAGGACTGCAGGAGCCCTCAGAGGGGGTCTCCAAGAGCCACTGACCTGTGACTGTTACTACAAACCACGTTGTAACCTTGGGCTCTTCTGACGTTAGCACAGCCTAGAAAACACAGGTAAAAAGTCATCAAATGATGGGATTGCAGCAGACGGCAAAAACATCTTCTCAAAGACCAGAGCTGCTCTGCTGAGAAGGGGTTTACTTGAGAGGCTGAGCAAGAGCCTTTGAACTTATCCCAAAGGAGAAAGAACATGGCTCTGCCAGGTTGCTGAAGATGTAACATCATCTCACAGAAGTAGCGGTGTGGTTTCCGCTGGAACGTTTTTCAGAAAAACAGCTGGAGTGGCCGCCAAGTGGACTTGTGGCCTGAGAACAGCAGAGCAAGCCTGGACTCAGATGCCATTAGCTGCTCTTCAAGATCTGGCCCATTCAAATGTGATTTTCTCACCTGTCGGAGCAAGAAGGAGCTTGATGCCATTTCTGCAAATGTAATCTTAGATTTTACAATCTCTGAGCATTTCTACACAGGTTTAAATATCTTTCTATATGCAAATGAGTGAATTCCAGCCCGAGAGGAAAAAACAAAGTCATTCTCTAAGACTGAATTAGGGAAACTTCTTTGTCACTGACCAGTTGAAAATAAAAGGTCTGAGCTGTTTATCGTCCACAAATTCTCCTGCCTGAATCAATTAGCTACTTGAGTGTCATGTGAAGCATGCTGAGCTGTAATCAAGGAAGCTGTCTCAACCTGCCACAGCCTCTACTCTGTGGCTTCGTCCAAGAATCTGTTAAGACAGAGCCTACCTGAAACCATATGTGCTGAGCAATAGTGCAAAACTGGGTGGGAAAAAAATTAACTTTTTGTTTTTGCTTTACTTGAAACGTTTTTGTTTTTTTTTTTTTAAATCAAGTATACAGATGGACTCAATCATACATATTGTCACCATGAGCTGGACAAGTCCCCTTTTATAAAGCTACTGATTTTGAATTTGACAATAAAAGACTTGGGTGGGGCAAGGGCACTATATATAACCTAAGCATTTGTACCCCCATAATACGCTGAAATAAAGAAAAAAAGTAAAATAAAAGACAACTTCTGGTCTGTTTATTTAAAGGCTATGATTGTCAGTGAGTTTTTCCAAAAGCTACCTGGTTAGGGTGGACCAGAGGAGATGGGATGGCGAAGGTTTGTCTGATGGTCACAGTGAATATTCACACAAATGCAGAAATGCAAAGTGATTTTGTCACTGAGATTACCACGGCAACCCCTCCCCCTGTGCATCAGGCAGTGTTTTTAGTTGCAGCCTCCAGAACTGACTCAAGCTTGTTTAGCAGAAAAGGAATTTATTAAAAGAGGCCTCCTAAACCCAGCTGCCACTTTGTCCATGCTGGGGATGGTACGGTGCCACTAAGACCGGTATCGCATTTGCCTTTCAAAGCTCAACGTCTCTCCTCCCTGTCACCGGAATGGGTTTCACGTGGTACATCCTCCTAAGCCCTGTCTTCCCAAGACTAAGCCGCCCTGCCTGTGGGTCTGATCAGAGAAGCCCAGCTGCAAGGGAGGCGGCACAGCAAGCTTCCACTTGAACCTTGGACAGGCTGGACTCATGGGCTGCCAACTCCCCCAAACATAAGGTGGGTGGTCACAGGTGTTTGACAGCTACCAAGTAGGATGAATGTCCCCACACCCAGCGACCCTGTAGGATGACAGCCACCGAGTAGGATGAATGACCCCACACCCACCCTACTTTTTCCCCCTGGTACCAGCACTTTGGTTCCAGTCCTTACCATCTATGTTTGGCAGAGGTTAAAACGTAAGCTATGGATTTATTTAAAACTCTGGCATCCAGAATATGTACCAGAGTTAGGATCATTTTACACCTAAATCTAACACCCTCTAAATGTTCAGGGCCAAATACAGGGGAGACATAGTAAATGCCTCAGTAAATTGTCTCAATAAGATTCTTAATAAATAAAGAGCTCTTTTATTGTATCCAGTTTGATGTGTTTATTACGGTCAGAAATTGAAGCAGTTCACATTGGCAAGATTTGCAGAACTGGAGTTTGCAACCCCACAGATTTTCCAGACGAGGTCAGAGTGAATACTTGTAAGGGGCAGCTCAGGCAGTAGGAGCAGCCAAGACACTGGGCTCCCCCGGGTACTGTCACTGACCTGGGCTACAACTGTCAGACTTTGATTCTTTAACTACAAGATGAAAACACCTCACTTATTTTCAAGCCTTTTTGTGTGTGTGCACCAGTAGTACCCAGCAAAAATACTCAGCTCTGCAGCAACACCCACTGCAGAGGAAAGAGGTGTCCCTGATGTGGAAGCACCTGGAGACCCACCCCCCACTGCCCCTCTGGCCTCGGGGCTCCTGGGGCCGCCCCTCCCACATGAGGGTTCCAAAGGATGCCATTTGAAAACCACTGAACTTCACAATCACGAAGGTCCCTTGCTGGCCTCTGATTCTAGCAGTCTGGAGTTCTTGCCCTTGGGCCGGGCTTCTTGCCTCGGCACTGGTGACACTTGGGGCTGGGTAACTCTCTGTCGGGATTTGTCCTATGCACCGTGAGGGACCTAGCAGCTTCCTTGCCCTCTGCCAACTAGATGTCAGCAGCATCCCCCGTTGTCGTGACCAACAATGTCTCCAGACATTACCCAATGTTGCCTGGAGGACAAAATCCTCTTACCCCCTCGACGACCACTGTCCTAGGTTAATTTAAAATGGTACTAAATGCCACACTCATTCCTTCAGCAATTGGTCAACCAACCCATGGTTCTTCCTCACTCATTTCTTAAAATAAAATCAAATCTCCTGTTCAGCTGGCAATACAACCCCTGCTTCTCAGGGGACCTGGGAGCAAGAATTTTTACATCCTGTTCACACCCTCTGTGAGTTTTGTTCATGGAAACCACACACCTTTCCATTCAATTGTCTGTCTGGCTGTTTGTATGTCCCCACCAGCTCAAGACACCCAGCTGGGAGGCCTGGGTAACCCAAAACCTGTCACTGACCCCTCTGCCTCCTGCTGTTGGCATCTCATGCCTTTGCCCTTCCGTACCTAATGCTAACACTCCACTCTCCAACTGGGTCAACCAGCTTTCCCTCCCATCATCCCATGATTCTCTCCCATCCCACAGGGATCCCTGTCAGTCAAGTGCGTCGCTAGTTCCCAACCAGCACAACCTATCAAGTGGAAAGAATTGGCCAGGAGCATAAAGGAGAAGGGATGATGATAATTAATTATTATTATCAGTATTAGTAGTGGTATCATTAACATTTACATAGTAATGCTTACTATGAATCAGATGCCATAGATAGATACATAGATAGATATACATATAGATATAGCTCCCAAGCACTTTATATAGACTGTCAGGAAAAAGTCCCCAAACTTGAGAATGTGTAGGAGATTCCTGGGTGTGGTCTAGCAGACCACTAGGGAATGCCTGATTTGATAGGGTCTGAAAATTCAATGAACTTTCGGTTGAGGGGGCCCTTTTGCAACTCTGTAGCCAATTCCTGCAGCTGCTGTAACAAATGACACAAACTAGGTGCCTTAAAGCAACAGAAAGTTATTATCTCACATTCTGGAGGTGGGAAGTCTGAAATCAGTTTCACTCAGCCAAAGTCAAGGTGCTGGCAGGGCTGTGCTCCCTCCCGAGGCTCTAGGGGAGAAGACATCCCTTGCCTCTTCTGGCTTCTGGTGGCTGCCAGCATCCCTTGGCTGGTGGTCACATCACTCCAATCCCTGCCTCTGTGATCATATCACCTTCTCCTCTTCTCTCTGTGTCAGATCGTCCTCTGCCTCTCATTTAATAAGGACACTTGTGATTTCACTGGGCTCTCCTGATAATCCAGGATAATCTCCCATCTCAAAATTTCTAATTTAATCACAGTTGCAAAGTCATTTTTTTTCATATAAGGTAACATTCACAGGTTCAAGGATTAGGATGTGGAGATTTTAGGAGGGGGGGATTACTGAGCTGACCATGTAGGGCTATCTGTTAGGTTGCAGAAAACGGAAGGCAGTGCAAACGCTTCCTGTAACAGAATTTTTTCTGAGACAGAATATTAACAATACACCTCTCTAAGTTAAATTCTCATTTGAACCCCATTTAACATCTTACTGATTGTCCCATCAATAAGATGAATAAAATTTGTTTCATGTTTTCATTTTACATTTGCATGAGATATGATTTTACCTTTTTGAAGGTTATATCTCAGTGATGTTAATTCATTAATCCTTACAACAAGCTTGCAAGATAGGTACTTATATTGGTTCCCATCTTACAGACTATAAAATTGAGTCTCAGAGAGGTTATGAGACTTATCCAAAGTCACACAGCTAAGAAGGAGGGGCCCTTGTACTACACTGTCATAATGTCATGGCCAAACATGGCATTATGTTCCATTAAGATGGCTTAGGTAGGAGTCCATAAGAGCTTTGTATTCATAGTTTGCTTTGGGAGCTCAGTAAAGATCTTCCACAACAACTGTTATGAATTGAATGTTTGTGTCCCTCCAAAATCCATACATTAAAATCCCAACTCCCACTGTGATGGTATTAGGAGGTGGGGCCACTGGGAGGTGACTTGGTGATGAGGGTGTAGCCCTCATGAATGGGATTAGTGCTCTTATAAATGAGACCTCAGAGAGCTACCTCATCTCTTCCACCATATAAGGCTATAGCAAGATAGTCATCTATTAACCAGGAAGCAGCCCTCACTAGACACTGAATCTGCTAGCACCTTGCTCTTGGACTTCCCAGCCTCCAGAACCATGAAAAATAATTTTCTATTGTTTATAAGCCACTCAGTCTATGGCATTTTGTTATAGCACCCTGAAATGACGAAGATAACAACCTACATTAAAAAGGAAGCATAGATCAGGCACTCTGAGGGCAGACACATGATGGACCTGGTTAAGAAGGGTTGGACAATTTTTCTTCTACTGCAGAACACAATTATGAAATGCAAATATTAGGACTGTGCCAATACCCATATGCAAACTGAAAAATAAATATCCATGATGGGGAAAGCAATATTTGTTGTTTATAATCCCCAACTGCAAAGAATGGATCACCAGAGGCCTCCTTTGTTTGCTAAAAGGGATATTGAGCTTAAGGAAATCAGATTGGAAAAGCTAAGAGATAACCTGCTTAGCATAAGAAACGGAGAAGTATGGAAAGATATAGGGCAAGGAGGAGGGGTACCTGGCAGCCAGCGAGGAAACCTGTGGGCAGAATTAGGTCTGTCACTGCAGTTTTGTTGAGTTTTACTGTGGCCTGTAACAGAGCCTTCTCTGTGGCCTCTTGCATTAATTGTCTGTAAAATCTATTTTACACAAAACATGCTTGGGTGGAGCCAAATTTGTTTCTTGAGCATATAATTGTAAACTAAAAATAAAACCCTAAACCTCCCAATTCCTGCCCACTGACTAAACAAACCCCTACTTGGCCAAGGGAACCCCAGGAAAACCTTAAAATTGAGTTGCTGGCCATGAATGGCAGGGTTGGACATACCGCATTATACCCGACTTCTCCTTTTTGGAGTTTATAATAATCATGAACAGGACCTAAGGCCATGCAAGGCAAAGGTTATGTCACGTCTGCAGGTCAATTTGCTTAATAGACAACTCTGAGTATACCGTGGCCTGCCATCTGCTTAGCAGATCCCCATGTCTTAAGTCAAGCATTCCTTCCTACTGACTCCAAGCCTTTAGACAAAGCTTTATTTCTTTAACCAAATGCAAATCAAAGAATCTCTGAACCCACCTATAACCTGTAAGCCACTCACTTCAAGATGTCTCACCTTTTCAGGTCAAACCAATGTGTACCTTCCATGTGCTGATTTATGATTTTACCTGCAATTCCTATCTCCCTACAATGTGTACAAACTGTAACCCCGCTGCCTTAGGCCCGCTTACTCAGGGTGCTTGGGTTTGTGGATCTCTGGGCTGCTGGTCACTCGTATTCAGCTCGGAATATACCTCTTTAAATTATTTTACAGATTTGAGTTTTTTTTTTGTTTCTTTTTCCATTAACACAATGCCAAGCTCTACTTTTAGAAGGATACAGGATAAGAACAGAGGATGTCTACAGGGGTCTAATCTCATTTGGGTCACACAAAATTACATTTTGAAATTACATGTATGCTTTTCAAAATGTGTAAAGGATTAACTATGGCTTGGGTGATTAGATTGGCAAGATTTCAGCATCTTACAGCACCTCAAATTTAATGAATTTGTATGAAAAAAAGTTTTAAAAAAAGGAAATAGGGAGAACCAGTAATCCCACTATAAAAAAAAAGTGATACCAAATCTAAATATTATCCAATATGCAAAACACCTACCCTCACTCTTTAAAATACAGGAATCAGACAGCTGACTTAAGCTGTGATTCTCAGTAACTTGTTTTCAGAACCCAAGGTTCCCTCGGGTGTCTTTGAGTTAAGTAAGTTCTCTAGTCTGTTCGTTTTTGGATTCATCTTAAATCTCTGCCTAGGTTGCGGTTTTTACATCACTTCGCCTCCCTCCTTCTGCTTGGATAAATCTTTCCCTTTCTAAAAGTCAGCAGTCTAAAAAGCGTTTTTCCTTTCCGAATCTGGGTCTGAACAACCAGACAGACCTGCATACTTCCAGAGGGAAGTCACTGGGAAGAGAGTCACTGGGAAGAGGACTAACTAAGCTGAGGGCCTTTCAAGTCCAAGGGCCTCCCTTCAACTTGGCTTCTGCTGAAGTTCCTCCTCCAGACCACCAGAGAGGCCCCAAATCACCCCACCTACCAATCACCTCCCAAAATTTAAATCTGTATTCAAATCTTGTCTCTTACTCTTCTTGAAGCTATGCTGCAACTCCGGAACTAAAGTGTGTTTAGGATGCTGGACACAACAATAGCAGAGAAGAGAAAAAACACAAAAGAGCAACCTCTTCTCTGTCTCTCGCCAGCCCCGCAACCAGGTTTCTAGGTGTTCGGACGCTTCCCACTGACCGAGTGGGAGTCAGGAATCAGCAGCGTGAACACAGCATCTACAACATTCTAACCCCTGCCATTGGCATTGGCAAAAGGAGACAGGAAAGAATGAAAAGATGGTTTCCCCAGCAAATCTTTAGGGTTTAAAGATTATGTTGAGGGAGAGGGTGGGAGGGACAGTAGCTTCTTTCTGTGCCAGGGAAGTCTCCAAAGAGAGCCCCCACCCTGCCCTGTTGAGTGGTTAGGTCCGTAAAGGGTGTAAAGGAGAATGTGACAGGAGGGTGTCCCTTGGTACAGACAACTCTCCTTGACCAATCTCTGGTCAGGTTCCCCTGTTCCCTAGGCCTGGTCTTCTGTGTCTGTCCTTGCCAAGTCCAGTTTTAACCAGAATCCTCTGAAGTCAGTCTAGACAGCATGCCATGACCTTGATATCTGATCGAGTTCCTCATTCCCTACCCTGACATTGAAGCCTGCCTTTAGCAAGAATCCTGTTGGGTCAGTTTAACAAGAATCTCACTCCCCTTGATGTCTTATTCTAGTAATTTCTCATCCACTGACCCTGTCACCCTGTTCCTTGGCTATAAATCCCCACTTTTCCTTGCTGTATTCAGAACTGAGCCCAATTTCTCTCCTCTGTTGCAACAGTCAATCCCTGTTGCAATAGTCTTGACTAAAATCTTTTTTACCATTTTAACAAGTGTCAATAATTTTTCTAACACTCTGAGTGGAGGAGACTGTAAAATAAAATTAAAATCCTACACCCCCCCCACCAACTGAGTGGACCCCCTCTGGGCCAAGGGAGCCCCAGAGAAACCTTAGAACTGAGTTCCTGGCCATGAAGGGAAGAGAGCTGGGACAGGCCTCCTCATACCACCTCTTGCTGGAGTTTAGACACAACTGACAAGCATTAGTGTTAAAATAGAGATCACAGGACTGACAAAGCAGACTCTTTGTAGCAATAAGATACCAAATTATAAATAGGACCAAAGACCATACAAGGCAAAAGTTAAGTCCCTCCTGCAGGCTGTCAATTTTCTTAACAGATCACCTTGAGTGGGTATATTGTGGATTGCCCTATGATGACCAGACTTCCTTATCTTAGAACAGTCTTTTCTACTGACTCCCAGCTTTTAGAAAAAGCTTTATTCCTTTAACCAATAATTAAGAGTTAAATAATCTCTGCATCCACCTATAACCTTTAAGCCTCTACTTCAAGCTCTCCCACCTTTTCAGGCCAAACCAATGTACACCTTCCACGTACTAATTTATGATTTTTTCTGTAATTCCTGTCTCTCTAAAATGTATAATATAAAACCAAACTGTAACCCAGCTGACTTGGCAGCATTTTCTTAGGATCTGTTGAGACTGTGTTCTCCAGGCCTCCGTCACTCATATTGGCTCAGAATAAATCTCTTTTAATTATTTTACAGAGGTTTGTTTGTTTTTCTATTAACAGGACAAATGGCTGTGGATAGGGAATAAACATCCTTGAGACTGAGAAGAGGATGGAGGGCCAGGATTCGGGGGTATCCACTCTAGGGGAGAGCCATGCCCTGTGCTCCCACAATGCTTCCCCCAGGGGATGGCTGTGAAGATGGCTTTGGAAGGCTCAGCAGTTGGGAGAATCTTCTGGATCTATAGGACGGACACATCTACAGCCCCCGCCATGTCTGAGTGGGAAGGGTCTGCTCTGCCCTCCCAGCCCTCTGCATCCTTGACAAATGAAGCAGGTGGAACAGGGGAGCCAAATAATAGCCCTGCTGGACATGGAGCCAACTAAGCCAGTTTTCCATTGATCAGGAAACCAAAGATAGGAGTCCTGTCCTGTCCCAGAGGGTCACACAGCAAGCTGACAGAAAGTACATAATAAATAACTCAGACCTGTGAGACATCTGTGGCAGAAAGCACTGGATTGAGAGGACCTGCTGGGAATGACACTCCAGAACTGGGCAGGGACAGGCAGAGGAGGAGGCCAGAGGGGCTCTGCCTGGAAGCCACCCTGCAGGGACAGCAGCAGCAGTCTTGTGGGACTCACTCATCCCTCCCCTGTGGATATGTTAATGGGGGTCCCATTTCTGACTTTTCATGTTAATTTAAATGATGTATGTTTATGCCCCACTGAGTAAAAAGGACATCGAATTAATGTGCACATGAAAGAGAACCATAGCCTTCAGTAATCACTCTTCAAATACTCTTCTAAGTCCTTTAGGATGAAGAACTGCTATATTCTGCTTCTAAGACATCCTTTCATTATCACCTCCCTGTTTTGAATACTTACCATAGAAATCATTAAATAGGTACTTGGTTTCTTAATGAGAAGAAAGTATAGTAGGTCACTAATTGTTTCAACGCTTTCTGCTTAAGAAAAATGAAAGACCCTTTTTCTCCATTCTCTCTCCATTTTTTTCTTCAAGTCATTTTCCAAGTGTTTTCTAACACCCTCAAGACAATATTTCCAACGTTCACAGTGAAGCCTGTGGTTGGCTTTCCCCTGACAAGTCTATGGGGTCAACCGGCAGACCCAGAAAAATGGATTGACGCATATTCTGGCTGAAATATTCTTAAGTGGCTGAGTTTCAATTCAAAGCATGAGCAAGTTTTCAGAAATGTAACGTTTTACTACTCTAGTTCCCCGTACTACTTATATTTTAGTCTCAAACCCAAATCTTTGGTGTGAGATCTACTTATCCTTCAACCACAGGTGGACAAAGGCCACACAAACCACTGCTCTGCTTGCTGCGTTCAGGATGGTGGTGATTTAGTTTTTATTTATTTTTATCTGTCGTTTTTGACCAGACACTCTATTTAAGAAATAAAAATCTCACAATAGTTTACTACTCCTATGGTCCAAGGCCACCATCCTTGGCTATGTGACATGATAGACAAAGCGTTGAAATAAAGTTTGGCCTAAAGGACTACCCGTAGTGAACTGTAACCTAACTCGATGCGTACACAGGCGGCAACCTACTCGCGTAGGAAGTAGCGTCTCGGCCAACCACAGGCAGCCCCGGAAGCGGGTTCACATAACGCCCAGCTGAAGCCAGTCCAGTTGTTTCCCCACCCCACTTCCGTGTTCTGCAAGCCTCCTTCCTTTTTCTGCCCATAAATGTTATCCGACCGCGTGGCAGCCCCGGAGTCATCCTGAACCTGTTCTGGTTGCAGAGACTAACCGATTCACGGATCATTCTGTGCTCAATTTAAATTTTTTAAATTCAATTTGTCTAAAGTTTGCCTTTTAACAATATCTAACCCCGGCCTAGTACGCTCTGCCCATCCCTGGCTCCATGTAGCTGTTAATGCCACGGGAAAGCTCCACTTTCTCTGCTCCTGGAGCAAACAGAGACCAAGCAGATGCTGTTGTGCTGACGCCCAGAGTCGCACCGCACCCAGGCTGCGTGCCGGAGAAGGATGGCCGGCCGCCAAGCCGGGCAGCAGGTCTGGGACGCCCCGTCACACTGAGCTTTGCTTGTGGCTCTCCGTGGCAGGTTGGGGGTGGGAGAGAACAGAGCGCCCCACTGGGGAGCGCAGCGTGGCTTCCTAGAGTGTGCCCGGAGCCGGGAAGGTGGGCGGCTGTCCTTGCCTTCTGGCGATGCCTGCTGTTCTGGATAAAATGTCATTAGCTCCTCTCTACTAAGAGGCTTATTTTAAAATGTAAATGCGATAACAGAAGCATCCCTTCCCTTCCCTCTGGGCCTTACACATGATTTTCAGAAGTAGAAGAAAGAACTCATTGTCCACTAACTCCCACAGCATGCCAGGTAGTCAGGTAAAGGGCATCACACATGCTATCTAGCCTACTCGTCATGGGAGCCCTGAGAGGTAGGGGATCTCTTCCTGCGACCTGTCACAGGAATTGAAGGTTCACTGAATTGAATCAGGTCAAACAGCTGACAGGTACTGGGACAAAAAGGGGTAGGGCGAAATTTCCCCTTCACCCTCTGAAGTCTCGCTGAAAAATCATCTTGCAGAAGGTAGATCCATAGGAGAAAAGGCATACAAATTTATTTAATGTGTATACACAGGAACCTTCAGAATGAAGAGAATCTGGGAGATAAGGAGAAATTGTCCATTTGTATGCTCAGGTTCAATAAAGTACAGACAACAGTGTAGAAATACGATTGGACAAAAGGGTATGATCTAATGGTAACAGACTGCGTGGGGAACCCAGCAAGGCCTGTCTGGATTCTCCTTGGCCTCTCTGAGCAGTGCTCCTTGCTTCTGTGTTTGGGTCAGGACTCTCTGGAATGAGGATCTCATGACCTACAGTCAGACAGTTAGGCCAGATAATTTCTTTGTGGCCAGTTTTTACACAGATAGGGTAGAGAGAAATTGAGAGTAATATTCTTAGGTTTAATGGCTGGCTGGCTTTGGTTCTGGTTTCTAGGATCTGCCTTGAGGAAGAGGGACTCCAGTTTCTACGACTCACCTCGGGGGAGAGTAAGACTGGGAGACAGGAGGGCAGGCAAGGGTCAGAGAAAAACTCCTTTGGGGCTGTATCTGCGGCTTTCCTTTGAGGGTATTGTCTTCTGAGCCCCAACACAGGTATATACTTGCTTTTGAAAGTCTAGCTTGTTCTCTTACTCAGACAGGACCATTTCTCAAAAAGAAGTCATCTCCTGGCCACTGTGGTATTTTCCAGGTGGGAATCCTTTCCCCCATGCTGGCTGGGGGGCGTGGACTGCAAGCCTTAGAGACAGCTGCCTTCTCTGGGAACAAGAACTAACAGTTAGTCCCACTGGGTCTGGTACAGCGCCTTACTCAAATTGACGTTCTAGAAAGGTTTGCTGAATAAATAAAAGAGAAGATGAATAAAGATGTATTAATATGCAAAGAAAAAATAAGCCAGGAAGTAATCATATCCTGGGACATATGATGTTGTTATATGAATTTTCAAAACTGGCATGTGAATGGGTTTATGGGAGATGAGCAGGTGAGTCACTGAGCAGGGCCCAGACACGAACAGGGACATTCTTACATGTTGGGTGTAGTGAGCCTCTCTGGAAGCGGGGAATGACAAAGCAGACAGGAGCCCATCAGTGAGACAGGCAGCACTCAGAGAGGATTTATGCGGAGGAGAGAAGGCGCTGCTCACAGAGGTGGTTCTGCAAGAGGAGGAGGCTGGGAGAGCCCTGAACATGCCGCTTCCCTCACAGCCCCATTCCCGTCTGCCCCACCACGCCATCTGACACACAAGGGACCGTTATTAAAGAATGTCAACCATGGCCATTTTGGAATCAAGTTTGCTGGCGAACTAGGTTATTATCCTAGACAAAAATTATCTGGGATATAATTATGAAGCATGTTCAAAATGAAACCCGATTAGCACCTCCCACCCCCAACCCAGGTAGCCGCTCTCAACTTGAATTTATGCAAAAAAAATGTTTATTTATTACATTCCAGGCAGGGTGTCATACCCTGGAAATGTAACGATGAAGAAGGTAAGCTTGGCTCTTATTCTTCAAGTTTCCAGTCTGGGACTCACTGGACCACCAGTGAGAGCAGAGAAAGTGCTGGATGGTAGGAATTAGAATACTGAGAGGGACAGAGAATCTAGGGCCAGGATCCAGGTGGAATTGGTGCTCGTGTTAAAGGCAGATGGAGCAAAATGAGAAAAGGCTACCCAGGATTCAGCAGAGAAGACACTAACTACACTTCACAGAATTTGCCAGAAAAAAACAAAAAGCAAGGTGCTTAATGCTTACTCCAGAGCCCCTAGGCCTGTACCCGGCAGAGACGCTCCTTCCCATCAGAAGCAGCACGGGAACAGAGACAGAGGGCTGCTCTCTGCACCGCTCAGCTTGCACCTCTGCTCAGGAACAAACCAAGGGAGCAAATGCAAATAATTTTTAAAAATGCATAACAACTATATGCTACATTTTTTCCCCAGTAACCATTATAAAAACTAATCGCATATTAGGCCCCCCCACCAAAATCTTAATTCTAAAGAAAAAATAAATAATAAAACACAATTCAGTGAAAGTAAGAAATTAAGAATAACTGTTTACATTTTTAAAAACCTAACTGTTTGCTTTTTAAAAAAATACTTCTAAATAACTCTTAGATCAAGGAGGAAATAAAAGCTAGAATTGTACACTATTTAGAAAATAGTGACAACTCTAATACTACATATAAAAACTTATGAGCTGTGGCAAGATCTGTACTCAGAGGAAAATACATAGCATTAAATGGTTTTGCTATTAAGCAAGACAAAAGGAAAATAAATGAACTGAGATGCATTTCAAAGGGTGGAAAGAGAGCAAGAAAACAAGGAGAAAAGAGGAACGGACAAAGTGAATTTGTAGAATTCAAATACAAGGAAGGACAATAATTGATATATAAGGAGTTATTTCTTTTAAAAGACTTTACAGTTAAATCTCATTTTAAAGGTAGAGAAAAAGTACTTATAAACGCCATTAGGGTTTGAGAAAAGAGTTTTGACCACATACATATAGAAGCTTTTACATTTTTTAACAGTGAATGGAAGAAACATAAAGCCAGAAACTTTCTGAGACAGAGTTAGAACCTGGTGTAGATTAACCACTGAAAATCCCAGAAAAGTTGTCAAGAATTACTATCCA
Organism: Mirza zaza; assembly: GCA_008750895.1. Lineage (NCBI taxonomy): Eukaryota > Metazoa > Chordata > Mammalia > Primates > Cheirogaleidae > Mirza > Mirza zaza. The sequence continues at coordinate 38,877 of VSMD01076261.1, forward strand.
AAAGACACTAGACCCAGAGAATACTGCACGTAAATTCTGTCCTTGTTTTATTTTTGAGACAGAGTCTCACTCTGTCACCCTGGGAAGAGTGCAGTGGTATCATCATAGCTCACTGCAACCTTGGACTCCTGGGCTCAAGTGATTCTCCTGCCTCAGCCTCCTAAGTGCTCACCACTACATCCAGCTAATCTACAGGTGCTCACCACTACATCCAGCTAATCTTTCCATTTTTGGTAGAGATGGGGTCTTGCTCTTGCTCAGGCTGGTGTTAAACTCCTGACCTCAAGGGATCCTTCTGCCTCAGCTTCCCAGAATGCTAGGATTACAGGTATGAGCCACCGTGCCCAACCTCTGTCAATTTTTTGAGGACTAGAAAAATGATATGCAATCCGAAACAGTCCAGAACATAAAAGAAAATGGAAAGTTTATCATTTTCTCCAAGTTTGTATCATGCGCATTACAAAAGCAGTAAAGTCAGCATATACACCTTGAAAACATTATGCTAAGTGAAAGAAGGAAGTCATGAAAGGCCACCTATTCCTTTTCTATGAAATGTCCAAATAAAAAAATCTGAAAAGACAGAAAATAGATTAGTGGTTGCCTAAGGCTAGCGGAGTTAGGGGGAAGGGAGGGTGATATGCACATGTAATAAAATTTTGACAATGGCAACACAATTCTGTGAATGTACTAAAACCCACTTAATTGTAGACTTTAAATGGGTAAAATGTGTGACATGTGAATTATATCTTAATAGGGCTGTTGCTTTTTTTTTAAAGCACGTACACACACAAAAGAAAAAATGACATATAAGTTTCACTATTAATTGAGGACTAAAATACTACCAACTAATACAACAGGACCAAGTAGTGTTCACTCCAGAAATATGACCCTGTTTTAGACAATCTCTTAATATAATTCAAAATATTAATAAATCAAGAGAAAAATATATAATCACCTTACTAAATGCCAAAAAAAAAACCACGTAAAAACATTTAATATGTCCCCAAGAAAAACTCCTAGTAAATCAGAAAGAACATTTTCCTAATCTGATGTCTATTTAAAATAAACAGCCAATATTAGACATAATGGTGAAACACTCAGGGCATTTCATTAAGTCAGGAATGAGATAAAGATTTGCTGCCATCATTAATACTCAATATTGCTCTGCAGATTGCAGTTAAGGTAAAAAAAAATTAAATATAATGATAGGAAACAAAGAGGCAAATTGCACTTATTCGTACATAATGTGATTATCTACCTGGAAAACTAAAAACAAGAAAATCAACACAAATTATTAGAACTTTTATAAAAGAGTTCAGAAAAATAGGCAGTTGTTATTCTAATGAAAAATTTTCATTGAAATACAGCAAACACACAGAAAAGTACACAAATCTCAAGTATCCAGCTGTCAATTTTCACAAATTAAGCACGTCCATACAAGCCACGGCCCAAGTCCAGAAATAGAAGATGGCCAGTCCCTAGAATCTCTCTTGTGCACTCTCCCAGTCCTTATCCTGTAGTTACCCAGCTTCCAAATACTAGGTAAATTTTTGCTTGTTTTTGAAATTTTATTTATTTTTAAGCTACTTTATTGAAGTATGATTGATATACAAAAATCTATACACATTTAATGTGTACAACTTGATGAGTTTGGAATTGAAATGTATATAAAAAGAATCAAATAGTACACATTCTTTTGTGTCTGGATTCTTTTATTCAGAATTATATTGGAGAGCTATACATGACTTCCATTTTTAAAAACTGGCATTAATTTCCTCAGAAAAGTAGAGAAGATATTGCATTCACAAAACAAGAACTGGGTGCTATAGCAAAAGATCAATAGAGAACCTTCAAAATTAAAAATGCAAAAGCAGAGATAGAAAGTTTAGAAAGCAAAGCTAAGGAAATATTCCAGAAATACAGCTAAAAGATAAAAAATAAAAGGGTAAAGATATGAAAATTAAAGTAACAGTCCATAAGGAAGGTTCAACACCCAAATAAAAGGAATTCCAAAAAAAAAGGGAATATACATACACACACACACACACACACACACACGTGCGCGCGCTAAAAAGAAGGATATCAACGATCTACATGAGTCTCCAGAGGAAAGTTCTATTGAGTGCCCAGAGCAATGAATAAAAATAAATCTATTCCAAAGCACATCATCATGAAATTTCAGAACACCCCAATCAAAGGATTTCAAAAGAGAAAGAGATAAGTCACATTCAAAGAACCAGGACTCCCAATGGCTCTGAACTTTCCAATAGCCATGCTGGAATTTAGAAGACAATGGAATACTGTCTTCAAATTCTGAGGGAAAGTCATTCAGAGTGGAAGAGGGAATCCAGATATTTCTTAGATATGAAAGGACTAAAAAATTCACTTTGAAGACATGCACCAATGAAATGAGAGAATAAGCCAAAAAAGAGAAAGCCATGGGATCCAGGACACATGAGATCCCACACGAAAGAGAGGTGAAGAGAATCCCAGTAATACTGCTGAGCAGTGGTCCCCAACATTTTTGGCACCAGGGACTGGTTTTATGGAAGACAGTTTTTCCACAGAACTGGGGGTGGGGAGGCTCTGTGGCCTGGGGGTTGGGGACCGCAATGCTAGAGGGCAGCCATTCCTGAAGGTAGGTGCCATAGCACTCTGGAGACTCCTCTTCATGAAGATGAACCAGAGAGAATACCTGAGGTGGCTGAGAGGACTGGGAGGAAATGAAGCCAGGTGGCAGGAAGTCTGTAACTGATTTAGTGAACTGCACATAGAAAACAACTTAAGAAAAAAAAAAAAAAAGCAATGATTAAGTCCAAGAAAAACATAAGGCTATGCAGGAAAGGGAAAAATAACCACTGTATACCATATGGATCAGATGTAAATACTTAGAATAAAACAAGTATTAAAAATGATGCATGCAAAAGTTACAATGTAATGATATTGGAAGATAGGTGAATGTATAGTATAATAAATATTTGTTTTTTGTTTCTGGCATAGAGCTCCTAAAACCTTGCACTCCTAAACCTTGCACTCCTAAAACCACTCCTTGCAATCTCCAGAGTGATGAGTGTTCTTTGGTATGTTAATGAGATGACTCTTGGATGAAGAGCTCCTAGATGGTTTTAGGATGTGGGCTGGAGGCCATAAAAACCAAGCCACTGTTAGAGGGTTGGAACTTCCAGCACTCTCCCCATCCCTGACTCCTAGGGACAGGAGTGGAGCCAGAGATTAAGTTCAAACACCAATGGCTGATGATTCAGTCAATCATCTCTAACTAAAGAAACCTCCCCCAAAACCCCTAAGAGATGGCATTTGGAGAATTTTTGGTTTGGTAAACACATCGAGGTACTGGGAGAGGGTATGGATGCTCTGTGAACTATCCACCCCAAGCCTTGTTCTACGGATCTTGTCCTGTTCCTGAGTTGTATCTTTTATAATAAACCCATACAGGTTGAATATTACTTATCCGAAAAGCTTGTGATCAAAAGTGTTTCATATTTCAGATATTTTTTGATTTTAGATTATATGCATTATACTTACCAATGGAGCATCCCAAATCCAAAAATGTGAACTCTAAAATGCTCCAGTGAGCATTTCCTTTGAGTGCCACATGGGCAACTCAAAAAGTTTTGGATTTTGAAGCATTTCAGATTTTGGATTTTCAAATTTGGAATGCTCAACCTGTAATAGTAGCAAAGTGTTTTCTCGAGTTCTGTGAGTCATTCTAGCAAATGATTAAACCAGCAGAGAGTTGGTGGGAACCTCTGACTTTGTAGCCACCTTGGACAAAAGTGGGGGTGACCTGGAGACCTGACACTTGTGACTAGTGTCTGAAATTAGGATGGCCTTGTTGATCTGAGCCTTAGACCTATGGATTCTAAAGCTAACACTGAGTAGTTATAGTCAGAATTGAATTGAATCATAGGAAACACAGTCAAAGAATTGGAGAACTAGAGATTTGGTTGGTGTGGGGAATAAACCCTCAGGGAAGGAATGAAAAGTATATGTGTTTGTGGCAGAGGTGGGTGTGAGTGAGTGAAAACGAGTTAATAACTTGTCTCCCATAACAGAAAGTTAAGAAATAACACCTCAACCTCAAAACACAAGATGTAGGACTGGACATATATTATCTAGAGATATAAAGGTAAGCAAAAGACCCATTTAAAAGAATGGAGAACGGTGCCTCTGCAGAGGGAGTAGAGCTTTGTAGAATATATGCTTAACTTTCTAAACATGTACACATAAAATTTTTATAAGAGTAAAAAATAATTTAAAATATGTAAGATACTAATGAAATATTAACGGTGGTTATCTTTTGTGGTATGATAATGAGTGATTATCTAATATTCTTCTGTGTTTTTAATTTTTACAACGAACATTGCATTCCAAGTGAACATAGTATAAATTTTACAATGAATACATAATAAAAAAGAATTTTTACGCTATGATTTTAAAAGTCTCTGGCCTCCTAGTCTCTGCCCTTGTTCTTCTCTACTGAGTTGGAAGACAACATCTGGAACAGAAGCAGGGCAGAAAATTGTTCTTATTTCCTCCCTTCCTGAATGCCTATAGACAAATTATAGAGCTCTAATTTCATGGCTGTCAGCCTCCGCTCCACCCTCCTCATATTCCTTAGGATTTGAAGTCTCTGCAATTTCAAGTTTCTTCAAGCAAATATTCCACTTTCCAGAGATGACGACGAGATTCAAGGAATTTTTTTTTTTTTTGCCCTGTGCATTGTTACTTTTAAGAAAATACTATAAGGTTTGGCGGAGGAGGGTGTGGATGTCCTGGTTCCATAATAATTTACAATCACCCAGACCACTGTCCTGTAGCACTGCAAGGGGATCCAGGGGGACCCAGGTTGGAAAGATCAGGGTTGCTAGCTGGAGTCCAGGAATGTCATGTACTAGCCAGAGGCAGCCTGAAGAAGTTTTGGCCCATCAGCAAAATCTCACCATGTAAAGGTTCCAGCAACTTACAACCAGAGCTTGGGCGATCTGGGTACCAGAAATCCAAAGTGATACCTGGCAGCTGGAGACCAGCCTGGCACAGAAGCAGGATTCGGGAATGTGGATGCAGGGCAGGCAGGCACAGCAACAAGTTCCAGGAGACTGAGACTTAAAGTGTGACAACCAGAGAGAGGGAGGGCCAACAGTGGGAAAGGCCCCTGGCTGTAAGGAAGCCAGGACTGTATGCACAGGGCCTTCTTGCAGAGTGGAATGGCCACTCCAGAGCTAGGAGCAATGCCTGCAGGTGGGAGGAAGTCCATCTGGCAAAGATCACTGAATCTTGAGGTCAGCCCTGAAACCGAATGCCTGGGTGACTCAGGGTTCAAGGCAAGAACACGGCTTCTCTGCTTACTGCAGGGGCCGCAGCTGCTTCTAGGCCACCCATGACCAAGACCCAGAGTGGGACCGAGTATGCAGGAAAGAAGGTGTGGGATGGGAGAGGGAAGGGGAGATCTCTCAAGAATTAGGAAAAAACAAGCCGGAGAATTGAGAGCACAGTAATGAAAGACAGAGGTCCCACTGCTGTCTTCCTCTGAAAACTAGAACTGAGAAGGGCCCTAGAGGAATAGGCCCTGGAAAAGAGATTTTTTGCTCTCGTTTTGCTCTGCTAAAAAGATGATAGTTGGAAAACTGTTCATGTGCTTTTCTCTGTGGGGCTACGCAATCTCTGCTCTAAGTTGCAAGCTAGGTGACTGCTGTGTTTCCAGATTGCTTCCACTCTTCCTTTAAGAGGCGATGGGCTAAGCTTGGAGGAACCAGACCACGGGGCTCTCGTAACAGGTGGAGAAGACCGTCTGGTGGCAGCCAAAGCTGAGTGCAGAGGAGCATTAAGGCACACTCCAAAGGAAAGCCCAGTTTCCCACCTGAGGTCCTGTGGGAAGCAAAGAAGGGTAAGAGAGGTGGGGAAAGGTGGGGAGGTGACAGAACTGTGCTGGACAGTGAGATTGGTACAGAAAGCACAGATGGGCTTCTGCCCCCATTTTCCACGGGAGCTGTGGGAGCAGCCTGCTCATGGGTGGTCTTATATCCATCTGGGCCGGCCCTCATCCAGGTGGCCATGATGGCTCATTGTGGCCAGAGGGGCAGCTGGTGGCACCTCCCTGCACAGGAGCTGAGCCTGCCACTGAGGCTGGGAGGGGTGGGGGAATGTGGCCACCATGGGGTCTACAGCCAGCAGGAGCAGGGCAGGGGGGTGGGGAGCTGAGTTGACCGGGCCTTGACCAAGCTGAGAGGTCAGATTCCAAGTTCCGCAACCTCAGACGTCTTCCAGGAATGCCAGCAATGCAAGGGGCAGCCGGCCAGGCTGGGGACACTGGCAAAGGGAAAGGGGGACACTCCAAGAAAAGGTCCAGATGCTTCCCTCAGTCACAAGGTGGAATAAACCTTACCTGTCCCCCAATACCCAGGAGCCGTGCTAGGGAAGCTGGGAAGTCTCAGAGACGGACAGAACCTTCTTTCCCAAAGGGACTGAGCATTTCCAGAGGGACAATGGAAATCCCCACACTAGATCAAGTTGAATTTGAGTTGGAGATGACATTGACCTCTGACATGACAAACCAACCGTCACCTGCCCCGAGGCCCTCTCAGAGCCTGTCCCCGCACCCGAAACCTCAGATCTGCTTACAGCACGGGGACCGGTCACCCGCCAGCTGAAACCCCCCCGCAGCCACCACAGAAGCCGCAGTCGGAAATTCAGTGTTAATAAAAGACACTCAAGGAACATTTCTCTTCTCTTTCCTTTAAGTTGAACTTCTTAGGAGCCTGGGAGTCCATTGAACTTCACGCACTGAAGTTCAACTCCAAAATACTGACTTGGGCATCCTACTAAGTCCACAAAGAGCCTCCCGTGCGGGTGAGCTTTCTCAGGCCTCACACGTGGCCCGTGCTCAAAGGGCTTTGAAGGGGCCATGGCTCTATCAAGCGCGACTGGTAGTTATGTTATTCCTAACAGTTAAGCAAGCTTGTCACAGCCTCTCTGCTGCTATGAGGAAGTGCTACCGGAATGACTTCATGACAAAGGAATCTAGACTTCTAGGACAAAATGAAGTCAATTGCCCTGGACTGCCTGTCTGCCTGGTAGCAGAAACTATTTTTGGAGTCATGTTGGCAGCAAAAAAAAGAGTAAAGACTATGACCTAAAATTCCAAATAGATATTGCAACGTGTCAGCCCAAATTTTCCTACCTTAGGAAAGTCTGGGTAAAACTTCTGCAGCCTTAAAAACTGTGCAGTGTCGACAGAATGAAAAATGGAAACAGGCTAGGCACAGTGGCTCACGCCTGTAATCCCAGCACTCTGGGAGGCCAAGGTGGGAGGATCACTTGAGGCCAGGAGTTCAAGACCAGCCTGGGCAACACAGTGAGAGTCTATCTCTACAAAAACAAACAAACAAACAAAAAACCGAAAAAATTAGCCAGGCATGGTAGTGTGTGCCTCTAGACCCAGCTACTTGGGAGGCTGAGGCAGGAGGATCGCTTGAGCCCAGGAGTTTGCAGTTACAGTGAGCTATGATTGTGCCACTGTGCTCTAGCCCAGGTGACGGAGCAAGACCCTGTCTTTATTAAAAGAAAATGGAAACAGTGTCCAGTTGGTTAAAAGCAAATGGTCATTTGTGTATGTTGGACTGTTGGTAGTTGATTATTTGGCAGAGAAGGCGCTGCAGTACTTATAATTAATGCTCCAAGCTCTAAAATAAATTCCATTTGTTTTTTTTTCCCATCGAGGAGCAATGAAATAGTCATGTGTTCCTACATTTCCATAAACAAGAGGATAGAATGGAAAAGCGCAAGGCTCCAAATCCAGCCTCAAACATAACAAACGTGCAGCTGACAAGGCCTGACAAGAACTGACCCGTCGTGGAGGAGGAAAAGTCTGGCAAATACTCCTGGAGAGATGGGGAAATGGGAAAAGCTGTTTGGGGAAAAGTCTTGAGAACAAGTTATAATCCGTATCTTAGTCATGTCATTTAAAGCTGTGGTTCCCAACCGCCGGGCCATGGCCTGTTAGGAACCAGGCTGCAGCGCTGCCTGAGCTCCACCCCCGGTCCATGAAAAAACTGTCTTCCATGAAACCAGTCACTAATGCCAAAAAAGTGGGAGACTGCTGGTCTAAAGGACCCCTCAGAACGACTGAGAAATAATCACTCATGGAGGCCCAGAGAATCAGGAGACAGGAAGAGTGCTGAACTGCATGGTAGGAAGAACACCATCAGCGGCAGTGCGGCAGTGGGAAGCAATGAAGAATGGTCCTTCTCTGCTCTGAAGTCAACCTCAGAGTTTCCTGTAGTTACTTTTTAGGCTTTGAGGGAAGAGTGGGAAAAAAAGGAAGAAGAAGAAAGGGCAGGAGGAAGAAGAAATATAGGACAGCCTGGAAGATGGAACATTCATTCCGGAATCATCTATAAAGGGGAATTAGAGCTACCAAAATAAGGGCTGTCACCTGCTCCTGTACAGCCCTCACAATCGTACACACTAGCCCCAGCAGAAGACCCTGAAGCCCACCGCTCTTCCCCTGTGGCCAGACGAACCGGATGGCATTAACGGGGCTGCTGCGCCCCTGTTTATGCTCAGCGATAACTCAGGTCCTGGGTATTTAACTCACAGGCAAAGTGTCTTCCATTTTTTAAAATCCTTAAATTTAAAATAAAACGTGTCTGCTCTCTGGCAGCCCACAACTCTGAACCTCTTTACTAGGGAGGAGGAAAGCCTTCCCAACATTATTCAGATTAATCTGCTTGCCGCTGCAAGCTGTCACAATACGTGTTAGCTGATGGAGGCAGGTCTCTCTGCTGTCATCGCTGGGAAAGTTTACGTCGCAAATGTTGCTCTAGCTCCAGGGCACTGCCTGGGAATTTTGCTTCCAAACGAAATGTATCTAGCAGCAATACCAGTATGTCATGCAAAAAAAATATTGATCTACCCAGGGTGGTGTTGAAGGTACCTAGGTGATGTCAAGAAATACCACGTGTTTCGCCCAAAAGCAAGGTGTTCACCGCTGCATAAGCACACTTCCATTTTACAAGGAATAGCTCCCTGGGAGATTGACTTGGAAAATGTTGAGTCCCTTCTTTTTCTGTGCAAATCTCTTGGCATTAAAAATGCCTCTCCTTTGTTAGCTCCTAGAGTTCTGGTGCATGTGCAGGAAACTAAAATCAGGGACAATCCAATGATCAGGTTATTTGCCATAACCATTTGGTAGTATGAACTGGACCGGACAAGAATGAAAGGGTTATAGGATTCCCACAGTGAGGAGCAAGTTTGCTAGTGTAGAATACAGAAGAGTAGTAGTAAGAAAAGCAACAGCTATTATTTTTAGAGCACTTACTATGTGCCAGGAACCCTTTTAAGCATTTTGCATGTATTATCTCACTGAATCCTCACAACAACCCAGTAAGACAGTACTATTATTATCCCTACTTATATATAAAGAATCCGAGGCCATCTCAGGGAATGCGTCTACAGCACATCAGGTCAAAATCTTCCATTTTACAGAGGATAGACTGAGGCCCAAAGTCAGTGCTCAAATGTGGTCTAGAAAACAGGTCTGTGGAACTCGGGCAACGTTCTTTCTATGGCATCATGCTGCTGACACTTGGAGTCACGTAAGAGCCACTTGCCCCAGCTGAAGTCATGTGTCCTTGAGCACCGTGGGAAGGAAGCAGTCAGCTGGCGACTGCTACGCAGAGCAGACCAACTGATGAGTGACATCCCGTGTCACCCTGAGAACCACACCTGCTACTCTCCCAGAAAGTGACGAACTTGGTGATGCTCCTGTAAGGGGCTGGTCCACTGTGATCGCTCCTGGGCATTCATCTTCCCAGCTAACTGAGCAACAGCAAATGTTTTAGAGAAATGGATACGTCTTGCCTCTTGGGTCTCAAACGTGTGTAAACATGGTATCTTACAGTATTTTACACTGTCACCTCTTCTAGTGCAATGTGAATCCTCTTGACTGGACCAACACCCTCCATCATCTGGGCTCCTCCAGAGAAAGGCAGAGTTTTGTGGCGTTTTTAAATATATATATATATATATATATATATATTAATATAGATCTCCCACTTCTTGCTTCTGTAGTAGAATCCTATTAACCGAAACACTTGATTACTACAATGCCTAATGTCATAACTTCAGACAGTTTATAATTAGTGTTTTTCATCTAAGGAACCAAATGTTTTGCTATGGAAATTTTCTACTAGTGGAACAACACACCTTTAAATGCTGGGGAGGTTTTATGAATAAGAAAATTGAAAGCTCATTTACACAACAGATGAATGACCCCGCCTAAGGACACAGCCCCCAAAGGAGGTGAAATGGAACAGGTTCATTGCTCTGCTACTGGAAGACTGGGAGGGCAGGAAAGTAAGGTGGAGAACATCTAAACATCTAGCTTTTTTTTTTTCTTTAATAAAAGTTTTAATAATTTGAGAGACATAATTTCCTATTAAAGTAAGATTAACCTTTATATGAAGGACATAAATTCAACTTCTAAGAAATATTTTCACGTTGGTACTTGCTAAAGTCATATAACTTTAATATTAAATAGATCATCCATACTTTTTTTGACAGATAAATACCCAAAGACATTTTTAAAACCTATAAGCAGTGTAAGATCAAGTATTAA